>JAJOOR010014266.1:0-31886 GCA_036250505.1 Solanum acaule | reverse complement strand
CCCCAAACATTTAGGTTCGGGCCGTTGAGGATTCAAGCTTACTTCTCAAGACACTTGGAGTTGCTTCCCCAAGTTGGTGAGTCCTCAAGTCCGAGGACAAGACCCTATGATCTAGTTTCTATGTTTAGTTCTCTGCTTATGTTGAAAGACATTGTTGTACGTTCCTATTTCTAGACTTCTTATTGATGTAAGGGCTAAGTCCCATTTTCGACACTTCTATGTCTAGATGGTACATTGTGACGGAGTTAGATTCTATTTTGCATATATGAAATGAAGTTGAACTTTCAAAGTAAAAGTTTTAAATTTTCCGTGTTTTTATTCTATGATACATGCTATGATGAATGCTAAGGGCTTGTATAAGACCTCTTCGAGGTCGAATACGCCGGCAACGACTAGGGGGTGCTCTTGGGTCGTTATAGATTCTTTCTATTCTTGTGTTCAACTCATGAATCCTACCAAAAGATCTCTTTTGGTATATTTATAGTCTCCCAAAATTTGGCCCAAAATTCAACACGCTACCCTTTGGGAGACGTTAGTCAAGCTCATCCAGCTCATTTGGCAAGTTACAATTCATGCTTCAGCTTTCCTTTTCTTGCTCTAGGCTTCAGCTGTTTGAAACATAGTCGGTGAGCTCGTTCAAGTCCATCTTTCACATTTGACATATTAGTAATTACCCCCTTAGTTCAATTTCCAAGCCTTCAATTTTTCTCCTTGCACTGTCGCTTTTAGCGATGGTCAACAAGGTCGCTCTTCTCATTCAGTGAGTCACCTTTTCTTTGGGAGTTTTTCGATCTCCCTTGACAAACACAAGTGTTGTGCACTGTCACTTTAGACAAGGTTATGCTCACTAGCCAATCCACCTTTCTTATTTCGTGATCATCAATATAGAGTTTACATTTCTTTTTACTTTTTTGGCCATTCTTTCAAACATTCATCCCTGCGTTCACCATCAACTTTCATAGTTGTATATCATAGAAATATCACCAAAATAGGACATAATTAGGCATTGAGGACACTAGTTATTTAGCTAAATCAGCCTCAAATGAGTGCAAATCTACAACTAATCACAAAGCTCCAAAAATTTGCATTTCAAAGAGAAATTCTACATGAATATATAAAACCTCACCTAAGCTCATTGGAAGAAAAAGGGTTGAGAAACAAAAATAGAGAAAATTTCTCGTGTTCAAGGAGAGTTCATTCATTTATCCAAATCTACCATACCCGCCTCTAAGCTTACATTTCAAGCCAAACAAATTCTTATAGTTATTCTAATCCAATTGTTTGATGATAGAAGCATAGAAAATAAAGGCAAGCCTATTATATTTATATGTGTATTGTTTGAACTTATCTGTAAGTGTGAGCACACTTTGCTTATACCATCCAAGGCTTACTTTAATATATTGTAAGGGATGTTCTTTGCTATATGAAGGTAGTAGGGTAACATTCTTTGATTGGTAAGTTTGAAGTAGTGTATCATTGGTGTATGCATTGTCGTCTATCAATTATATAATTTTAGTCTTCAATCCTTCAATATTAGCCTATAATGCTCTCAATTATACACATGTGGTAAATAACAGTGAAAGGTAAACTATTGTAAATGTATGTGTTGCCAAGTGTTAATGTACCTTAATTACCACAGATTCCCTAGTTTTATGTTGCTTGAGGACTGCATGGATTGTGTCTTATTTGATATTGTTGAGGACAAGCAGTAGTACTAGGGTCAAGTAATACTCTGAAAGGGCACTAATGGTATCATTATCGTGATCAGTCTAGCCAACCTATTTAGGTGGCGCTTCAGGATTCTGGGGGTGAAAAGTTATGTTAGGTGATTTTGATGCATATCAGAGTTCTAGTTCTTTAGGTCGTGGTGGCCGAACTTCTAAAAGCTTGATTACATAGGGTGTTTTTAAGTTTGGTAAGATTTATCATAGGTCTTGATAGTGTCTCCGGCGTGGGATGATTGGACATGCTCCACATTAAGCTCAGTGAGTTTCAACGGTAGCACAACCAGCTAGAGGTGTTGCCTAGGGAGCGGTCACTAGAGAGCTTGAAGAGGACCCATAGAGGCAGGCCAGGTGATAGATCAAATGCTCAAATCAGAGGTTGAAAGGATCACCAATTGATAAGAATCAAATGGGCAATTGAAAGAAAAAAATATGTGGATTAAGATTAAGAAATTTAAATTATGGGCAACAAGGGACTAAAACCTTTACCTCCCAATTGATTTCAACACCTAAAATCAACCCTATTCAAGAATCAAAGGCAACCAAAAGATGACCACAAATGGTACACACTTTGATTAATCAAGCAAAGAAGTTAACTATCAATTCTAAGAGTTAACCACTAATGGCTTACTAATTCCTTAAGGAAATTAAACTAAACACTAAATTAAGCAACTACAATTTGAGAGCATTCAATTTAAACATTCAACATACTCTAAGTCTTCCAAAATGAAAAAAAAAAGACTAATATTTATAGTAAGGAAAAAAGGAAGACACTTCTTTGACAATTTTACCCTTAATGAGATAAGGGCTTCGTTTGGTTGTCTTCTTTTGTGAATTCTTAAATTCATGAAATGACCATTTGCACACATGGCCACTTTCTTCTTTCTCTTCACTTTGATGGAAATTTAACATTTATGTGTCTTTATTGGTGTCCATCAAGCTCCTCTAAAGCTTTCATATGATCTATGCTATCCATGTCGTTATCATCCTCCCCTTCTTGAAAAGGATTCGTTCTCGAATCCAAACAATTCATTTGTGCTCAAAGTGCAAGGATCTCGATAGAAAAATGATAATGATCCTTCAATCATACCTATAAAACTTAACAAATAAGTTAGTAGCAAAATCCTCACATCACTCTTTATTTGAACTATTAACTCACCTGTTATGGCGTCGTCTCAAAATTGATAGTGAACTAGCTTTGCCAACAAATTCAAGGTCACCTATCCTTTGTGGTGGAATGAATTATATTGACTCTTGAAAGAAGGAAAACCCAAATAAAAACTAACAAACTTGAATCAAGAATGTTATCAACGAATTAAGATGAGAAAACTAGAAGAACGAAGCACCCAATGATTCAGACTCAAAATAAACAAAGTCCAAAAGTAGAAGAATTACTTGTTGTTACTTAATTTAAAGGATCAAAGAAATGATTTTATGATTAAGAACTAGTTAACAAATAATTAAAGATGTTAATTACTTTTTAAATAGTTGAGAAATAAAAGGAAAATAAGTTTAGAATAAGAATAAGTGAATTTGGACACTTAGAAATGTTTTTAGGACTTTGACCAACTTTGACTTGAGAATATTTGATAAAATTAACTTCTTCTTCTTCTTCTTCTTCAAATCTTCTTCAAATTGTCACCAAATGACCCCAATTTTCAAAAGTTGCTTCCTTTCAAGTTAGAGAACGACACCAACACTTTTTGAGCTGAAATTAAACCTTAATAAACAAAACCATTTTAAATTTCTTCAAAGATTCAAGCTCCTTTAATGGCATATTCTTCTTCACAACTCCAAATCACATGAAATTTTAAACATCGACTCAAAAAACACTAGGGAAGAAGAATCTAGTATCAAAAAAACAACAAAAACACGAATCAATATTTTTTTCCAAAAAATTGGGCAGATTAATGAGTTTTTTTTTTTTTTTTGCAAATCAAGACTAGATTTGTAATAACAAATCTAAACCTAGGCTTTGATATTAAATAATAAGGATCAAACAAGGAAAGGAAAAAAAAGATATGTGGATTAATATTCACGCTATTGAAATTATGAGCAACAATGAGCTAAAACCCCCACCTCCCAATTGATTTCAACAACCTAAATTCAATCCAAGGAAGAATAATCAAATGAAACCAAGAATTACAAAGGGGTGACACTTTGATTAATCAAATTCGAGAAGTTAACTAACAATCCCAAGAGTTCACCTTAATAACTCACTAAGAAAATACTATAATTTGAGAGTCAATATTCAACATAGTTTAAGTCTTCCAAAAGACTAATATTTATACTAAGGAAATAAAGACGACACTTCTTTGACAATTTTACCCTTAATGAGATAAGGACCTTTTTTGGTTGTCTTTTTTTGTGAATTCTTGAATTCATGAGATGACCATTTGCACACATGACCACTTTCTTCTTTCTCTTCACTTTGATGGACCTTTAACATTTATTTGTCTTTATTTGGTGTCCATCAAGCTCCTCTAAAGCTTTCAGTTGATCTATGGTATACATATTGTAATCATCGATATGCAACTCCAATGAGGCCAAAGGGTAAGACATCCAACACTACCATCAAAAGTATGATATTTTATGTCATTACTCCGCCTCGACCTTATTCTATTTGGATTCAATATTTTCCAATGTATCGTTGTATTATGATTCCTGATTGAGTATTTTTTTGAGCCTTTTTCGATGTCATTGCTTGTTTCAAACCCCGTGGTTGAGTCTTTAGTAGTGCATCAGGTATATATATATATCATGTTTTGTGACTATTCAGGGGTGTGACACTCATTTTGATCTTCTGTGGTGGATGTCTTAGAGATTGATGCTATTCTAGGCATGGACTTGTTATCCCCCTACTGTGCGACTTGCATGATTTGCTAAGACCATTACCTTCGCCATTCTTGATATCCCATCATTAGTGTGGTAGGGTTCCGTTTGTCACATACCGATCGGGGATATGTCTTATGTATGTTTGCAGAGACTATAGTTGCTAGCGTGTTTCTAGCTTATTTGGCTAAGGTGTGGGATGTAAGAAGGGAGGGCCCTACACTTTATTTTGTCCCTATTTTGTGATATTTTGCAAATGTCTTCCGCACACATCTATTGCAACACCTTTGAACTGGTTGATTCGCCTTGATGTTCCTTTTGATTGGTAAGATAAGTATGAGTTAAGCTTTTGGAACCTCAAGGAATCACTTACTACTGCCCCTATTTTGTCTCTTCTAGTTGAAGGTGTGGGATTGACCGTATATTGCGATGCATCCGACATTGGTTTGAGTTACGTATTGATGCACCAATGCCATTCTATTACACTACAAGAAATTGATTTTTCTGTGGCGACTATTGTCGTTACAGAATCTCGTAAAGTCGCCATTATAGGTTTTTAGTAGAGACTTTAATGACGTTGCAAGAACTTCCATGATTGAAAGTTATTTGTGACGACCCTTGATGGTTACCAATTACCATTAAAGATTATCAAATGTAGCGACAATGTCTGCCAGCAAAATAAAACAAATATGATACCAAATTATCATATATGATGCAGGTTACTACAAATAAAAAAAATTCAACAAAGTTACATCGCCACTAAAGCTCATTTATTCAACAAAAGTACTTGCCAAATCTAATATATGTCCAGTGGCCACCTAAATTTCTAGAACCAATGTACAGGTAATTTTTATCATTTACACTTTTATACTATAAACATTGAATATTATTCAACCAACAAAATAGTATTCGCTGATCATATATAACAAGAAATTTCATTACTCAAAACCCAATTGTGTATATACAATATCATGTTATTCATTGTCATTATATACATACATATACCCAAAAAATAAAACATTTTGTATTTTTAACTCTTCCTTCGTTGATGCTATTGGTAATTGTTTATGATCTTTGTCACTGGCTATCAAAGAAAAAAACACATCATCACTAAACAATTCATATACTCGTGCCAATAAAAAGAAAAAGGGACTATATGAGTATATGACCAAGAAAAACTGCTTGGTCCAATCGCGCTAAGATCATAATTCAAATTTTTCAATATATGCTCCAGTAGGTCATAGTGTAATGATTTTACAGCCAAACCAAAATAACACAAGAATAATACTTTAACTAAAAAAACCAACTTAATTTCTTATAGTTAAGCTTTAAGATAAATCTGCATAAAATGTGTAACACCATAAGATAGAAAGTGTAAACTATACAAAGAGTAAACTATACCTGATTTGAAAGACTGATTTTTATTGTTAGCAAAGTCATTCATAGAGGACACGTTACCTGTAAGATCTAAGAGAAAAATTTGGTTTCATGGTGTTCAATTGGTTAGGTAATTGCATGATTGGTTCCATTAAATATACTTCATAAATGTTGACTTTGTAGCTCTTAGAGAGAAATGTAGTACTACACAAGAAAACACCTTCACTTCGAAGTGAAGTTGTTTTCTTGAAACACAAGAAGAAGGTAGGATGACAAAATTCATGAAAACTTTATCTTAAAATAATATCAAAATCACAAATATAAAGAGTGAAAATTATACCTTGGGTTGAAATATAGTTCGTCGTTTATTTTAAATTTATAGTTTTTGAATCCTCTAAAATGGACAGACAAAGAGACACCGTCGGTAACCTTTCTTTCATTTTATTTTTAAAAAATTTCCAAAAAGCGACGTAGTCCATCGCTTTTCTAAAAATTGTTTTTTTTTTTAAAAAAAACTAGAAAAGCGACGTTTTAAAGGACCCTGTCTATCGCTTTTATATGTTTTTTAAAAAAAATACAGAAAAGCCACGGACAAAGCCACCTTATCCGTCGCTATTTCTGCATTTTTGTTACAACACAAACTGGCAGTTTCTGCACCCACCTGCAAATTCGATTCAATTCAATATCAAATCAATTAAGCTCATTCAAGCAAAACACATAATAAACATGCTACACAAAATACAAACTAACAAACTTAATTAAACCTTCAAAAATATATAAATCACAATTTAAAGACTTATAAAGTCTTTAAAAATTCAAAAAAGTTCATAAAAATAAAGATTCAAGCTAAGGGGTACAATGTATGAAATCATCATCCTCCTCACTCACGTCGTCGGTGTCCTTGGCAAGAGACGATGTAGAAGGTCAAGGAGCGAGGTTCAACACTTGTTCTTTGATTTGCTGAACGGTCACACTCATGCTTTCTTGTTCAACTACTCTTCTTCGCTCAGACTCTACCATTGCTGCTATAAGTTTTGATATTTGATCCGACATAGCATCTACCTGAATATTGTCACGTTCCTTGACTTGACGTGATGATCCAATACCTTCTAAGCCTGATTGGAGTCGTCGTAAATCATTTCGAGAACCTCGACCATTGACTCTACCCTACTGTGATCCCCTACCACCGACTCTACCCTTCTGTGACCCCCTACCACTTTTTCTTTCCAAATTTAAGTGAACATTTCAAGCGTCATTTGGATCGAACTATGTAGATTCTCATTCAAGTACTGATTATACTCTCCATGTATATTAAAAATAGTATTAGCATTAAAATATATATATATTCACTATTCATATTAAATAACTTATAAAAGTTCGTTCGACCCTTTCCTACACCCCCACATCCGGATCTGACTCATTTTATTTCTTTTTCACATGAGTCCTCTTGAAAACATCCGGTACAAGGGGAGTACACCCAAATTCTTTTTTCTATAAATAATCCCTTTATCAGCAGGCGGTATAGTCGCATTGCAATTATTCCACCAGTACGGGTCACTTTATCCGGATGTAAAATAAAATTTATGATGATATTAACCAACTAATTATATTTTATCAACTATTTATTTATTTAAAAGTTTGAATTAGAACTTACAATCTCTCTTGTAATCGTTCCAACGCTCTTTGCACCCTTGGTGTGCAACGAGTGTCATGTCCCAAGGTAGCCCCTAGGCTTAAATGGCGTATAGGACCCGGAGAGGCCTCATACAAGCCACTTAGCATTAATTACATAAGAAATAGACAAATAGATTTAAAAGATAGTTTCAAGGTATCAAAGTTTTATAAAGCAAAAAGGAAAATCTAAGCATCGTCTCAATAGTTCATGTTAGAAAGGGACATTTTCAAGAGCATGCAATGATCAAGCTAAAACATGAATCTTGGATGTTTGAAAACATAAGTTGTAAAACATGATCAATGCAAGTGAACATCATAGTAAACATGTATGAGATACTTCCTTGAAGTAACCTTAGTTCATATTAAACTTTCTTGTAGGAAGTAGCCTTAACCGATATATATGACCATGTGATCTATCAACATGGAATCCGGTGTCTCCCATACAGAAAATGGTTGTCCTACTTGCAAAAGTAAGGATCATGAACCTCTAACTAATTATGTGGATCCACTAGCTAATGTCTATCTAGACAATCTTATGTTGGCACATAGTTTATGGAACATTGGTAATCGCGACATGTCCACTCAGTACTAAGCTTAACTTCCATGGAGTAGTCTTTATTCATATTCATCTTAGCTCATAAAGGAACATGGGTAATTGCATCTTGCTTTATATCATATGACATGGGTAATCACCTATTGTGATTCTATTAGAGAGCATGGGTAATCGCCTCTTGCATCAACATTAAAATAACTCCTTAACATTGGTTCATATTAGGTGAGAAGACATTTCAACCCTAAGAACCCTTATTATGTGAGAAAACCTTTCACAAATCATGCTTTCATGTGTATATTCGAAATCCTTTCAACAACACAACAACAACAACATCATTTATACTTCACTCTCAAAGCATCCTTAAAACATTTACATAAATTTAATGAGAACATGCTTGATTTCATAAACTCTTCTTTCATAATCCAAAACCCACATATATAATTATAACTTGGAAAACATGGGAATTACATGGGTTCATGGGGATCATCATAAAAAACATGAGATTAACTCAATTCATACATAAGAGATCATAAATCAATCAATTAAACCAATAATCAAGAGAACCCACAATATGAAAGAAAAACCCTAACTCAATTGAGAGATTTCTAACTTTAAAGATTAGAGAATTTAGAAACTCCATGAATAGAAGAAATCCATGGATGAAAACTATCATACCTCAATTTCAATTGCTTGACTTTAATGGTGGAATTGAGGACTTGACTTGAAACCCTAGGTTGAACCCTATTTTCTTTAACTTTTAGAGAGAGAGATATTTGAGAGGTATTCTATTGTGAATTTGAGAGAATGATTTGAATTGAGTGAATTTTGGGGTTAAAACGTTTATATGGGGGTTTTGGTGAAGGGTAAAATGACATAATATTAGGATAAAATAATTAGGAAAAGTCCCAAAAGCGCCTAAGAAATAACTGTCGAACCAAGTCGATGATGGGGACCTACGGTCTATGGGTCAACCTACAGACTGTCCTGTCCCTCCTTCAATTGGTTCAGAGACTTATATTTTGGAACCTCAAACAACAGGCACCATCCAGGGTCGTGGTCCAATCGACGGGCCGTGGTCCTCAACTTTTGACCTTAAAATCTCTCTAAGTATGTGACTTACCTAGGAGACCTATACTATTTGTGCATTGAACGATGGACTGTCCTGGTGAACCGTTTAAAATCACTGAAAACTTGAAATTTTTAGAAAAACCAAATGGCCAACCAAGGCCACCAACTATGGACCGTTGTCCCACCTACTGTCCATGGACTTACCTATGAGACCTATCCAAGACTCGTGAATTGAACGACGGATCATCCTAGTGAACCATTGAAAAATACAGGAAACTTGAAATTTTTAGAAAAACCAACTGGCTAACCAGGGCCACCAACTATAGACCGTCGTCCCACCTACGGTCCGTGGATGGTGTCGTGGTTGCTGACACCTAGTTGTGAAAAACTGAAACTTTCCTGCCTTTTCAAATCCAAGGTGTTACATTAACTTCCCCTGAGGATTATTCGTCCTCGAATGAGATTCAAGACATTATAAGGAGGGCAGGAAGTTAAACCTAATAGTCCAATCATAAATGCAGTCACATAAATGCACATATCCGAGAAGGAAACATCAACTCCAAGCTAAAGCATGTTCAAATCATCATATCGTGAAGTCTATATGCAACTCATACTCAAATGCACATAAACATTTAGAAACCAATTAAGTTGACTCATTTTCTCAAACTTAAGCTTTTTCAAGAACATTCATAAATGAGGAAATCATGGGAATATCTAATACAGGTGACACCAAAAGAGTGAACCATGAGGAACTCAATATCTCAAGCTAGAGTAAGGGTAGAAGGAAAGAGATGAGGATAATGAGACATGATATCGGCCTCGGCCTCCCAACTGGAACCCTCAAATAATTGATTCCTCCACAAAACTTTTACGGAAGCAACTTCTTTATTTCTCAACTTCTTGACTTGCCGGTCTAAAATATCTACCGGGACTTCCTCATAAGAAATATTCTCTTTAACTCCCAAATCTTCTAAGGGGACTATAGTTGTCGGATCACAAACACACTTCTTCAACATGGAGAGAAGGAAAATTGGATGCACTGATGCCAATTCATCAAGCAATTCAAGTTCATAAGCAAACTTACCAATCACCTCAAAATCTGATATGAGCCTACATGACGAAGACTATGCTTCCTTTTCTTGCAAAACCTCATTACACCCTTCATGGATGAAATTTTCAAATAAACCCAGTCATTCACATTAAACTCAAGATCTCTTCTTTTGTAACACTCCGTAACTATAAAGAGCTAGAAAGAAGTTAAAAAGTGGAAATAGTCATTTTTGGAAAGTATAAAAAATTCTAGAAAATTTTAAGTGTGTTAAAGTTGAGTTTTTGGTCAACTTCAAACGAACATAACTTCTAGATCAGGATGATTTAGGTGGGTTTACAGATATTTAGGAAAGATCTTGGAACAATCTTTCCAACGCTGCCGAGTTTGTGCGATTCCGAGTTCGTACGAGGGAGATATTCTCATTGGAAGTTGGGCTGTTCAGAAAAGGAAATGCCCCATCCGGATTTTAGAGGGGCATTATGGTCTTTTCCTTACCCAATTATTTTATTCATTTTTGGGTAATTAATTGGGGTCTAAACTGATCTTAGACAGTTTACGCTTTTGGAAAAAGAGTTAGGGTTTTGAGAAAAGAGAAAAGAAGAGGAGAAAGGAGGAAAGGAAGCAAGAATCGTCAAGATCTTCACGAATCACTTGTGGATTTCGTCAAGAGGTGATCCCTACGAGGTATGTGAGTTCACACAGCATTGGGTTCTTTCACCCACGTGCCAAACATGTTTTATTCAGTGTAATTTCGTCCTAAAAAGATTAAGAATTTGATGTTCTTGAGTTATATTCTTGAATTGCTTTCGTTCTTGAATTTGGGATGGGATTGAGGAGTTCTTGAGAGTTTAAGATTGATTATTAGAGTTGCTTTCAGTTAGATTCTGGTGTATATGTTGTGGTTACCTGAATCTAAAGAGATATGGAGAAAAAGAATCAAAATTAGGCGAATTGGGGCTAGAAAACGAAAAAGGAACAAGTTGGGTAAATATGGGTACCAGGTCCGCATCGCGGACCTGTTACTCA
The DNA here is from genome assembly GCA_036250505.1 of Solanum acaule. Lineage (NCBI taxonomy): Eukaryota > Viridiplantae > Streptophyta > Magnoliopsida > Solanales > Solanaceae > Solanum > Solanum acaule. Next base: position 20,581 of record JAJOOR010014266.1, on the reverse strand, counting down.
AATTTGAAAATTTCCCCTCACATCGCGGAGCGGTCACGGACCATTCTGTGTAAAAATTTATTTTGTGACCAAAAAATTAAATATATCTCAATGTCGCGGACCAGCTTTCAAACAGTGAATTCTTGATATTTTCTAATGTTTAGCTATCTAAATTCATTCCTAAACATCATGAGATATTTCCTATCACAAATCACAATCCTTGAATCCATAATTCAATTCAAGGAAAGTTAAGAGTCATGTCAAGTCAACAAAAGTTAAGAACCAAGTCAAGAGAAGTTCATAGAGTCTTCCAAAAGTCTTTTACAAATGATTTAACTTTGTTTTAAGACTTGAGTTTTGAGTTCAGTAAAGAGTAAACTTGATGTTCATTGTTCAAAATTATATGGGGACTATATACTTTAAATCTTCCCAAAGAGTTTAAAATGTTTTCACATTTAAACAAGTAAGGAAACTTTTATTTCCAAAAAGCCTTTGAGCTAGTTTTCAGAAAAGAGTAAATGTTTTCACAATGAAGCAAGAAGGGAAACTTTGATTTCCAAAGAGCATTTGAGCTAGTTTTTAGAAAAGAGTAAATGTTTTCACAATTAAGAAATAAGGGAACTGAGATTTCCAAGATAGCCGTTGAGCTAAGTTTTGAGGAATTATCTCAAAACACAGAAAGAAGTTGTGTTTTTAAAACATAAAGAGCTACTATATTTTGGGAGTAGTATTGAGCACCGATATGGGGGATAGTTCAGAGAACTCTGAGCCGCCATAAACCATGTAGCCATCATGGGTCGAAAAGGGTCATACTTTTTAGATAATTCCTTTAGTGCTTTTTAGCATAGACTAGTGCATCCAGTTAGTAGTTCAGGTTCTATACCCCCAGCAAGGTATAGGACGACCTTGGCAGCGTGAGGCAAAATGTTGTATCATCACGATAGCTCTTAAGTGATGGTTGTCGGTTAGAGAAACTCCCACAACAGTACTTTGTATTTTTATATACATCAGATATATTTGTATTTTCATATACAAACAGAGTTCATATTGTATCTTTGTATACATATAGAGTTATTATTGTATTTCTAAATACACATAGTTGAAACCATGTTTTAAAGTTTTTCTTTATACTGCATTTATACACACTACTTTATATTGAAATCAGTTGAGTTGATATGAGTTGAGTTGGGTAAGTTCTTTAGTTCCTTTCAAGCTTATGTCTTATTTTAGAATTCCCCTTGCATACTCATACATTCAATGTACTGATTCCATTTGTCCTGCATCTTCTTATGATGCAGGTACAGGTAACCAAGATCAACATCCAGCGCATCGTTGATCCAGTTGAGCACTCAGAGTCTTGTGGTGAGCCTCCTTGCTTCCGGAGGATCCCTTTTATTGCTTTCAGTTTTATCATTAGTTCATTAGGATGTCATGTGTCTAGTCCCGACATCCATCTCAGTTGTTTAAAGGCTTCATTGACAGTCAGATGTTAGTTATTGAGTTTCTATTTCCTGTTTTAATGGTTGAGATTTGAGTTGCCACTTTTGTTAGTGAATGTTATCTTGATACATTCTAAGTGTTTATTGAGCAGTTCAATTTAATTTAAAAGTATTTTTCTTCATGAGTTAAGTCTTCCGCTGAGTAAGTAAGCCAGGCCAAGGGTTCGCTTGGGGCCAGGAATGGTTCTCGAGTACCGGCCACGTCCAGGGTGTAGGCTCAGGGCGTGACAAACTTGGTATCAGAGCATAAAGTTCAAGAGTCCTAGGGAGTCTATGAAGCCATGTCTGTAGAGTCCTAGTTATCGATATGAAGTGCGCCACATCTATAATTAGGAGGCTGCAACATTTAGAAATTCATTCACTTCTTTCATACTCACTTCGTGCGATAGAGTGTATCTCTATAAAAGTCTCTTTCTAACTCGTGCTTATGCGTAATAGATTTTGAGCTAGCCTATGGTTGAGAGTGCCTTCATGCAGCGTTTCTTTCCTCGTAAGCTAAGAAAAGGAAATAGATGGTTGCTGTTATGAGGAGCAGAATGAGTTAGTCGTTGTTGGGTTGACTTGTCTGTCAAGTAAGGAAAGTAAGGCAGCCATACTAATAGGTTACATGGGCATAGCAAGGCCGATGATCCATGTGCAACATGTTGAGAAGAACCAACTGAAGGATAGAGAAGAGTTTGAGAATAAGAGGGCTAAGACATCATGGAATGAATCCGAGAAGCAAAAGACTAATGCAAACCGACCTTCTTTCCAATATAAGCAGAAAGGACCTGCTCCCTCATCTGCTAGTGCACCTGCACCAAGGAACCAATGTGAGTACAAAATCAGAATTCTCAAAACTTTAGAGCTAGAACTGCGCATTCGCAAGGTAGTAAGGCACAAGGGGGTACTAAGACTCCTGCATGTGCTAAGTGTGGTAGGATCCACTCAGGGATGTGTCGTGATGACTCCACTAGTTGCTTCAACTGTGGCTAGAACGGTCATTTTTATGAGACAGTGTCCTAAGAGCAAACAAATTAATGGTAGTGGGGGCAATAGATCCCAGTCTTCTTCAGTTGCTCCACCAGATAGAGCTGTCTCTAGATGAGCTACTTCAAGGGCAGGCAGAGAAGCAAATCGTCTTTATGCTATCGCTAGTCGTCGAGAGCAAGAGGATCCACTAGATGTTGTCACTGGTATGATCTAAGTCTTCAATTTTGATGTTTTTCCTGAGCAACTTCTTGAGCATTTAGTGTTTCTACATCTGATGGTGAGTCTATTCTAGAAGAAAGAGTCTATCGTAATTGTTCCATTTTCGTCAATCACAAGAGTACCATGACTGATTAGTTGAGTTAGACATGGTAGAGTTTGATGTCATTCTAGGTATGGACTGGCTTCATACCTGTTATGCATCAATAAATTGTAGAACTTTAGTAGTCAAGTTCCAATGAACCAGTTATAGAGTTGAAGAGCAATTCAGTAGTGCCTAATGGTCATTTTATTTCGTACCTTAAGGCGAGAAAGTTAGTTTCTAAGGGGTGTGTCTATCACTCAGTCCGAGTTAATGACTCTAGTGTTGAGATACCTCCTATTCAGTCAGTTTCAGTAGTAAAAGAGTTTCCAGATGATCTTCCCGGAGTCCCTCCGTAGAGAGAAATAGACTTCGATATAGATACTATTCCTAATACTCGTCCTATCTCTATTCCACCATATAACATGGAACCAGCAGAGTTGAAAGAGTTAAAAGAGCAGTTGAAAGATCTTTTAGAGGAAGGTTTCATTCGACCAAGTATCTAACCTTGGGGCGCTCCGGTCCCATTTGTGAGAAATAAAAATGGTTCCCTTAGGATGTGTATAGATTATCGTCAATTGAACAAGGTTACCATCAAGAACAAGTATCCTGTTCTGATAATTGATGATCTTTTCCATCAACTTCAAGGTGCTTCTTGTTTTTCTAAGATACACCTCAAATCAGGCTACCATCAGTTAAGAGTGAGGAAATGTGATATTCCAAAGACAGTATTTAGGACCCGTTATGGTCATTATGAGTTTCTGGTCATGTCCTTTGGTTTAACCAACGTGCCTATAGCATTCATGGACCTTATGAATAGAGTTTTCAAACCTTATTTAGATATGTTTGTTATCGTCTTCATTGATGGCATATTAATCTATTCAAGGAATAAAGAAGATCATGCTAGTCATCTCAGAATAGTTCTCCAGACTCTAAAAGATAGAGAGTTGTATGCCAAGTTCTCTAAATATGAGTTTTGGCTTGAGTCTATGGAGTTCTTAGGCCACATAGTTTCCGGTGATGGAATTAGAGTTGATACTCAGAAGATAAAGGTAGTGCAGAATTGGTCTATACCCACATCTCCAACTGATATTAGGAGTTTCTTGGGTTTGGCTAGCTATTATAGAAGGTTCGTCGAAGGGTTCCCATCTATTTTGTCTCCTTTGACCAAGTGACTCAGAAAATAATGAAGTTTCAATGGTCTGAAGCTTGTGAGAAAAACTTTCAGGAATTGAAGAAATGGTTGACTACTGCCCAAGTATTGACCTTACCAGAAGGTACGCAAGGCTTTGTTGTCTATTGTGATGCGTCTAGAGTTGGTTTGGGTTGTCTGTTAATGCAGAATGGCAAAGTTATAGCTTATGCCTCCAGACAGTTGAAAGTTCAGGAGAAGAGTTACCCAACCCATGATCTGGAGATGGCTGTCGTAGTATTTTTTTCTTTGAAAATATGGCGTCATTATCTTTATGGTGTTCATGTGGATGTGTTCACCGATCACAAGAGTCTTCAGTATGTGTTTAGTAGGAGAGAGCTTAATCTCAAACAGAGAAGGTGGTTAGAGTTACTCAAAGATTATGACATGAGTATTTTTTATCACCCAGGTAAGGCTAATGTTGTTGTTGATGCCTTGAGTAGATTATCTATGGGTAGTACCGCCCATTTTGAGGAAGATAAGAAAGAGTTAGCAAAAGAGGTGCATATACTTGTATGGCTAGGAATTCACTAATGGATTCCATAGAAGGAGGAGTAGTGGTGATGAATGGGGCTGAATCATCATTAGTGTCAGAAGTAAAAGAGAAGCAAGACCAAGATCCTATTTTTCTTGAATTAAAGATGTTCATAAGCAAAAAGTAATGGCTTTTGAACAAGGGGGAGATGGTGTTTTGAGGTATCAAGGTGGATTTTGTGATTGATTTCAAGGGTAATTGGGATGATCACCTAACTCTCATTGAGTTACTTACAACAATAGTTACCATTCTAGCATCCAGATGGCTCCTTACGAAGCTCTTTATGGGAGAAGATGCAGATCTCCTATTGGATGGTTTGAAGTTGGTAACGCTGGGTTAATAGGACTAGACTTAGTTCGTCAAGCTATGGATAAAGTGAAAGTTATTCAAGAGAGATAGCTTCAACTGCAAAAAAAATAATTAGAAAGACCCCGATCCTTATTTTCGTTTTGAAAGCAGCGCAAAGTCGTCAGAAATCCTACACTGTTGTTAGGAGAAGAGAGTTAGAGTTTGAAGTAGATGATTGGGTATATTTAAAAGTATCACCCATGAAGGGTGTTATGAGATTTGGTAAGAAGGGGAAACTTAGTCCCCGGTATATTGGTCCTTACAGAATATCCTAGAGGATTGACAATGTAGCTTATGAGTTAGAGCTACCACAAGAATTAGAAGCGGTTCATCCGGTATTTCATAGTTCCATGTTAAGGAAGTGCATGGGAGATCGTTCACTTATCATACCAAATGAGGATATTTGTATCAAGGATAACTTATCTTATGAGGAGATTCCGGTACAGATTCTAGATCATCAAGTTCGCAAGTTGAGGACTAAGGAAGTAGCATCAGTCAAAGTTCTTTGGAGGAACCGGTTTTTTGAGGAAGCTACTTGGGAGCTGATGAGGATATGAAGAACGGATATCCACATCTCTTTGAAACCGGAGAAATTCCAGATCAAGGTACTGATCCTTTTCTTGGCTTTTATTTATAAGATTAGCATGTTGTAATTGCATTGCTTGTTGGGTGTTTGAGCTGAATGTTAAATGTTACACCCTTAGCCTACTAAGAGTAAAATCATTCGAGGACGAATGTTCCCAAGGGGGAGATATTGTAACACCCCATAACTAGAAAGAGCTAGAAAGAAGTTAAAAAGTGGAAATAGTCATTTTAGGAAAGTATAAAAAATTCTGGAAAATTTTAGGAAAGTATAAAAAATTCTGGAAAATTTTAAGTGGGTTAAAGTTGAGTTTTTGGTCAACATCAAACGACCATAACTTCTAGATCAAGATGAGTTAGATGTGTTTCCAGATATCGTAGGAAATATCTTGGAACAATCTTTCCAACGCCGCTGAGTTTGCGCGATTCTGAGTTCATATGAGGGAGATATGCCCATTGGAAGTTGAGTTGTTCAAATAAGGAAATGTCCAATCCGGATTTTAGAGGGGCATTATGGTATTTTCCTTACCCGATTATTTTATTTCATTTTTGGGTAATTAATTGGGGTCTAAACTGATCTTAGACAATTTACGCTTTTGGAAAAAGAGTTAGGGTTTTGAGAAAAGAGAAAAGAAGAGGAGAAAGGAGGAAAGGAAGCAAGAATCGTCAAGATCTTCACGAATCGCTTGTGGATTTCGTCAAAGGGTGATTCCTACGAGGTATGTGAGTTCACACAGCATTGGATTCATTCACCCACGCGCCAAACATGTTTTATTCAGTGTAATTTTGTCCTAAAAATATTGAGAATTTGATGTTCTTGAGTTATATTCTTGAATTGCTTTCGTTCTTGAATTTGGGATGAGATTGAGGAGTTCTTGAGAGTTTAAGATTGGTTATTAGAGTTGCTTTGAGTTAGATTCTTGTGTATATGTTGTGGGTACCTGAATCTAAAGAGATATGGAGAAAAAGAATCGAAATTAGGCGAATTGGGGCTAGAAAATGAAGAAGGAACAAGTCGGGCAAATCTGGGTACCAGGTCCGCGTCGTGGACCTGTTCCTCAGATTTAAATATTTCCCCTCGCGTTGCGGAGCGGTCACGGACCGTTCTGCCTAAAAAATTATTTCGCGACCAAAAATTTAAATGCATCTCCGCGTCGCGGACCAGCTTTCAAACAGTGAATTCTTGATATTTTCTCATGTTTAGCTATCTAAAATCATTCCTAAACATCATGAGATCTTTCCTATCACAAATCACAATCCTTGAATCCATATTCAATTCAAGAGAAGTTAAGAGTCAAGTCAAGAGAAGTTAAGAGTCACGTCAAGAGAAGTTAAGAACCAAGTCAAGAGAAGTTCATAGAGTCTTCCAAAAGTCTTTTACAAATGATTTAACTTTGTTTTAAGACTTGAGTTTTGAGTTCAATAAAGAGTAAAGTTGAAGTTCATTTCTTCAAAAGTATATGGGGACTATATATATCCAAAGAGTTTAAAATGTTTTCACATTTAAACAAGTAAGGAAACTATGATTTCCAAAGAGCCTTTGAGCTAGTTTTCATAAAAGAGTAAATGCTTCCACAATTAAGCAAGAAGGGAAACTTTTGATTTCCAAAGAGCCTTTGAGCTAGTTTATAGATAAGAGTAAATGCTTTCACAATTAAGAAATAAGGGAACTGAGATTTCCAAGATAGCCTTTGAGCTAAGTTTTGAGTAATTATCTCAAACCATAGAAATAAGTTATGTTTTTTTAAATATAAAGAACTAGTATATTTTGGGAGTAGTATTGAGCAAAAGTTCAGAGAACTCTGAGCCGCCATAAACCATGTAGCCATCATGGGTAGAAAAGGGTCATACTTTTTAGATGATTCCTTTAGTGCTTTTTAGCATAGACTAGTGGATCCACTTAGTAGTTCAGGTTCTATACCCCCGACAAGGTATAGGACGACCCTGGCAGCGTGAGGCTAAATGATGTATCATCATCACGATAACTCTTAAGTGATGGTTGTCGGTTAGAGAAAATCCCACAACAGTACTTTGTATTTTTGTATACATCTGAAATATTTGTATTTTCATATACAAACAGAGTTCATATTGTATCTTTGCATACATACAGAGTTATTATTGTATTTCTAAATACACAGAGTTGAAAACCATGTTTTAAAGCTTTTCTTTATACTTCATTTATACACACTGCTTTATATTGAAATCAGTTGAGTTGAGCTAGGTATGTTCTTCCGTTCCTTCAAGCTTATGCCTTGTTTTAGAATTCCCCTCGCATACTCGTACATTCAATGTACTGATGTCATTTGACCTTCATCTTCTTATGATGCAGACACAGGTAACCAGGATCAGCATCCAGCACATCGTTCATCCAGTTGAGCACTCAGAGTCATTTGGTAAGCCTCCTTTCTTTCGGAGGATCCCTTTTATTACTTTCAGTTTTATCATTAGTTCATTAGGATGTCGTAGGTCTTCTCCCGACATCCATCTCAGTTGTTTAGAGGCTTCATAGATAGTCAGATGTTAGTTATTGAGTTTCTATTTCCTGTTTTAATGGTTGTGACTTGCGTGACCACTTTTGGCCAGTGAATGTTATCTTGATACATTCTAAGTTTTTATTGAGCAGTTCCGTTTAATTTAAAAGTATTTTTCTTCATGAGTTAAGTCTTCCGCTGAGTAAGTAAGCCAGACCAAGGGTTTGCTTGGGGCCAGCAATGGTTCTTGAGTGCCGGCCACATCCAGGGTGTAGGCTCGGGGCGTGACATCTTCTAACATCGGCATATGACTTTTGCTGACTTTGAGCCATTTTCAACCTTTCTCTAATAAGTCGAACTTTTTCCATAGCATCATGTACCAACTCGGGGACTATCAAAGCAACTTCACCTATTTCAAACCAACCTAAAGGAAATCCATCCCTCCTACCATATAATGCCTCAAATGGAGCCATACCAATACTTGAGTGATAACTATTGTTATATGCAAAGTCAATCAAAGGCAAGTGCTCATCCCAATTACCTTTTAAATCAATCACACAAGCTCTCAACATATCTTCCAAAGGTTGGATAGTACGCTCCTCTTGCCCATAGGTTTGTGGGTTAAATGTCGTAGTTAACTTAATACGAGTACCAAGACCTTTTTGAAAAGATATCCAAAACTGAGAAGTGAATTGGGTACCCCGATCAAAGATAATGGATAAAGGAACTCCATGCAACTTTACCATTTCTCTCAAGTACAACTTAGCATAGTCCTCCGCCGAATAAGAAATCTTGACGGAAATGAAATTAGCCGATTTTGTATTTCGATCTACTATAACCAAAATTGAGTCATGTTGTTGCCGGGTGTGAGGCAACCCAACGATGAAGTCCATATTCAAATCTTCCCACTTCCAAGTAGAAATGATAATGTTTTGGGATAAACTTCCTGATTTCTAATTCTCAACCTTCACTTGTTTAAAATTGGGACATTTAGCCACAAATTCCGCAATATCCTTCCTTATCCCATTCCACCAATAGATCTCCCGCAAGTCACAATACAACTTCGTGGCTCGTAGGTGAATGGAATATCGATAGATATGGGCTGCTGACAAGATCTATTCTTTCAAGTCATCGACATTAGGAACACACAAACGACCTTGATATCTAAGTACACCATCTCTCTACAGACTTTTCAAGCACAACTTCCTTTAATTCATCAAAAGTTGGATCAAGACCTTGGTTGGCTTTCACATCCACCACAAAAGACGATTCTGACCAATTATGAACCATAACACCACCTTTGGTAGAGTCTACTAACTGAACACCCAACCGGGCAAATTTATGAACATCTTAAACCAACTCCTTTTTACCATCTTCGATGCGAGCAACACTACCCATAGATAACCAACTAATAGCATCTTCCACCACATTCGCCTTACCGGGGTGATAGAGAACACCCATATCATAATCCTTCAATAGATCAAGCCACCTTCTTGGAGAAGATTTAGATCCTTCTTATTGAACACATATTGCAAACTCTTGTGGTCAGTAAAGACATCCACATGAACACCATACAAATAATGCCTCCAAAATTTTAAGTGAAAAACAACCCCCACTAGTTCATGGTCATGGGTAGGATAATTCTTCTTCTGAATCTTAAGTTGTCTTAAAGCAAAGGCAATGACTTTCCCATTTTGCATAAGCACACATCCTAGCCCAATTCTCGAGGCAACACAATAAACAACCAAACCATCAGTCCCTTCCGGTAAAGTTAACACCGGAGCAGAAGTAATTCTATCCTTCACTTCATAAAGCTCTTTTCACATGTTTCGAACCATATGAACATAGCCTTCTTTTGGGTCAATGTGGATAATGGAGAGGTAATAAATTCCTCAACAAACATTCTGTAGTAACCAGCCAAACCTAAGAAACTTCTAATATCCGAAAGGTATAGAGGTCTAGGCCAACTTTTGTGTCACGCCCCAATCTAGCGGAGGCGCAACAAACCCCAATGCCTCATTTGACCGAGCGAATCAACTAACACATAAAGGAAATGAAACAGTGAGGGTCGACAAGGCCGCCACAATAACCTGCTGAAACAAAATAACTAGATCGACAAGGTCACAACAATATGAAAGACATAAAGTAGGCCGGCAAGGCCAACTTACTGATAAAGAACTAGCATGACGACGAGGCATCATCTAAGACTATGAATACAATAAACCGATAAGGCTATAAATGAAAGCTGAGAAGACCCAACCAAAAATGTCCACAAGTCTCTACGAATACTACAACTCAACTGGTTGGGATAAGTCCCTAATGACATCAACAACTATATACGAAACTCGAGTATGTAAAATCTATAAACAACCAACAGCTCCAGGAAGAATGTAGCTTATCAATCCTCAGCTGAGACAACACACCTATGGCAAATGCCGATCAAGATATATGTTCAAACTTGCAACACGACATGCTGCATCCCCAGGCAATGGGACGTCAGTACGAATGAAAATGTACTGGTATGTAAGGCGGAAAATGATGTCATAAATAGCTGTGATAGAAAGGGTAATAAAGATACCACCTTAAACTGGAACTCCGATAGCCTCAATGGCTGACATCTAACCTCCCAATAATTAAATATGCATGATATGCATGATATGCTCGTTTTATCATATGTCGTGAGTACATATATATATATGCAAATGTATAACATACCCAACCAAATGCTAGTAATGGTGTTGTCTTCCGGTAGCGAACCGGCGTCATATTCGCCAACTTGTGGCCATTTGTGTCTCATACGTATGAATATAGGCAATAGGCCCCATACCTTCTGATTATAGCTCGGGAGTAGAATGCATAGCATGTCATGTTATCTATTCGTAATGCATATATGTTACCATACTCTTGTTGCCAACCTTGGTCCGTTGGAACTCATGTTGTCATAATTTCGTATTCACTTTCATATAACATATAAACGCCTCATAGAACCTCATATACTTCTAGAATAGACCTAAGTGCCTAACTCGATTTCAGAAAGGTAACTTAAACCTGAGAATATTCAAAAAGAACTCAAGGTGCTGAAAGAATCTTTTCATGAACTCATTTAACTTCTGTACAACCATTAAGGTCTACAAACTCGTAGTCGATTCGAAGCTCTCGACTCGACTTCAAGTTAGAAAATCAGTCATCTAGAAACTTAAAAGGAGACTAACATGCTTAACTAGATTTACATGAATGACTCCAACCTGATAATAGTATGATCCGTTTTAGAAATATGTTGCTTGACAAGCATATAATTAACCAAAATAATAGAGTACAAGATTTAATATTAGTATCATTTTCAAATAACATTTTTAAAAAATGTTTTGACAAGAAAGAATGACTTAACAACTCCACTGGGTATAACATGAAAATTCTCCAATATTTCAGCCTTAATCTTAAGACAATAGCTCGCGAATAGACATAAGAAATAAGCAACTTAACGAAGGATAACTTTACCAGCAACACAATTCAAAATGATACAAGTATAAGAACAATAGGATAGAATCAAAGCATAGCATGACTTCCCAATGCCCTTCACAGAGGGTCTTTCTAGGAATTGAATAGTAAAAACAATTTATTCGATGATCTGTAAATTATAAGATTTCGCACGATATGAAAAAGAGAATTTTGCCTGAACATACCTTGAATAAAACCTTGCAAAACCTGATGCAAAACAATCAATTTCATTTAGACGGTAGAATATAGCACTAAACATGTTTTCCACCAAATTTTCTTCACCGCATAGACAAAAACAATGACTCAACCATCAGGTGTAGTGTTATAAAATTCCAGATGAGCAGAAACATCGGTATATATTTTACCATCAGTATAGACGTTGAAGCAATTTAGATATATGAATACTGTGTAGCTGAAGTGGGAACTAGATAAGTTTACTCCTAAAAAAGATTAATGAAATTTTGCAAAGCTCTCATATATATATAATATATTATATGTGACATATGGGTCACTTTCTTTCCGACAAACATTTTCTCAACCTTCCATTAAAAATCAATTTAAAAATATACTAAGGACCCGTTTGGTAGGCGGTATTAGATAGAATAATCCATGAATTAAAATTTAGTCCATCTAATACATTGTTTGGCTAGTTCATTTAGTTTAATCCATGGATTGCTTATCCACCATATGTGGCCTTATCTTATCCCTAGAAAATGGAGGGATAACTAATCCAAGGTTTAACAAACCTTGGATAAGACCCCTAAATGACTAAACTAACCCCTTATTCCTTTTTCTAAATTTCTTTTGTAATTTAATTTCCTTTTTATTTATATTGAAATGGCTATAAATGTTCTTTTTAATTCTCCAAATCCGTTTAGTGTAATTTAATGATTTAACTAATATTTTTTTCTCCATTTTTTCTTGATTTTTATTTTATTCAAGATAGTTTATCAATTACCCACTTGAACTATTTGTTTTTAAAATAAAAAAAAATAAGCGTTAGGTATTGAACAATTTAAGTAGTCTTAAATCTATGTTAAGTTTAAGATATATACTTCACCAACAAAAAATTAGAAATACGTTGTGCCATCAATGATCTTCTTAGTGGTACATCACACCTTAAAATTAATAACACTTTTATGTATATATGTATTTGGATTAACTAATTAAATGGAATAGAAAATTCTTTAAAAAAAATTGTCTGATCCGGTGGTTATCTACTTTGACCCAATTACATGAAATAAACACTCATAATAACACAAGGGTATAATAGGAAAGAAATTTTTTGTAGAATTTTAAATCAAACACAAAATTAAGTGAAAAGTAGTGAACTAAACACTTGAGAAAAAAAAATCTCTACACTACTAATTCCTACATTACCTAATCCCTTCATTACTAATCCTTCCATTATCAATGTTCGTACCAAACGACCCTAAATGGAACAAATGGTAGGCCTAATTAATGTTGCTAAGGCTTGCTGTCCATCTCCTCCACTTCCACGTGGAAGTGGAGGTGGAAATATATATATTTTATTTTACATTATATGAATCAATTTAGGTATTGTATAGATTCGTGATAAAATACATGCAATTTTTTTAATATATCATAATTAATAAAAACCTTATATGAATAAAGCCTATCTCATACCATAATAATTTATTGGCACACCTAGACTTACCAACTCTGTAAAAAAAAAATTAATAATTTCTAATGCTTTTATAAGCTAAATAACTATGATATTATATCGTAACTAAAGAATGTGTTTTCCATCAATATTTAAGAAATTTTAGGAATATAATAACATGTAAATATTATTATTTTTATATAAAATTTCGATTAAAAATTCAATGTTATAGAATCACACATGGTGATATAATAAAAGTCTCAATTTTTGACTCGTAAGCCTACGATATGGGACGAAGAATATTTAAAACGGTTGAGGTGTTATATTTTTCCCCCCTTAAGAGCTTCGTCCGCGAATGAAAATAACACCTACATATATAAGCGTAGAAATTTTTGTAAATTTTAGTGAGTTCTCTTTATATAACATATCATTCTTAATTTAAAACTCAACAAAACCCACTTGTGTGCCTCTAAGGGCGAGATACACCACACCAATAAAATAACATCAGCATAAAACATTTTGAAACTACCACATAATGAAAATTGCTTTAACAAGGAAAATGCTTCTTTAATTAATTATATCAAGCAAGCACATAACACATAATAATGTATGAAAAAGGTCGTCATTTAGAATTCATGTATTGAGAAAGAAAGGGAACATTATTATCTAAAGTACAAACATGTGAGTTCAATAAGGAACTCTTTGTGCGATGGGCAAGATATTCCAGCCCTCACTGAATGCATGTCTGAAAAAAAAAAATCAATCTATGACATATAGAATAAAATTTAAATAAATAATCATTAAACTCTTTTTTCATTTAAACCTTTGACCCATTACCAAGTAATACCTTGATATATACACATGTACTCTATGTCCTTGAAATACGTAGGTCATGAGACATATCATAAGTGGATAAATAATTTATAAAGGGTTTAACATAGGCACTAAAGGTGTTTGGTATGTACAACCTATGTCTCATGGATTGGCAGTTTTGGGCACACATAGCATATATCAAAAATATTTTTTTTAAGGGAACACAACTTTTAATTACTAAACCACAAAGATAACGAATACATGAGCATACCTTCAAACACACATAGTCAAATTCTACAAATCATCACTCATATAATATACAAACAGTTTAAATTGTATGATCTAATATTTTGAGTTTTGAAAAGCGGTAACATGAGATTAATTAGTCTATAAACAGTGGTCATGGTAAAATATTGTCATGTATTTTTTTGAAGGTAACGTTAAGAAATTCATGTTGGTCATGCATCATGTGAGATATTATTCTTCAAAGTGTATAACATGTAACACATAAACATGTTCATTACAAAGCACATATCATTTAAAACAAGACTCACTTAGCGTGATACATTTAGCATGAGAAAAATTAATTGCTGATACCTAGGCATATGATATTGAAAATAAGATTTGATATAACATATGTGCTAACATTTTTGAGAATATAGCATATAAACACATCTTATGTGAAACACATAGAATATAGGCCATTGATATGGATAAAATAAATTCTATGAATAGATGATATGAAAAGCATTTAAGTACAGAGTTCTGATGGGACGCCTGAAATATAACTATCAGGCTTTTTGTGACATGTGACATATTAACACATAGATTATAGGTTTTTCTTTTTTTTTAAAAACACATTTATGTCTTATAGATGAGATTCATTTGAGTGATTAAAATTTGGCATACTAGTTACACAATATTTTGGAAGGAGAAAAAAAACAAAAAAAAACTAAAACTCAAACAAGCTATCCACGACGCATGCGATATATATACAAGTGGTTTACAATATCTATAATTTATATACAAGGTATGAATTATTGACTTGCAGGTGTACATCCTTTAACATGTATGCACCTATTATGTAATCTAATATTTTATGAATAAGCGTGAGAAAAAAAGATTGTGAGTCATGTAACATGTGAGGCCTTATCTTACAAAATGTATAACATATGAATATGTTCTTTATGAAACAAATAATATTTTAATAATAACTCATACACATAGCCTATGAACAAGTTATCTAGAATTTAAATAACATAAAAGCAGTTATTGAAAAACATTACACATGTGTCGATATCTTTATGAAATATATAACATGTAAGCATATCAGTTATAAAACAAGTGGGGTATAACCCATGATTCATACATCGCATATTGTATGTATTTTTCCTATAAATAAATATTGTTAAACGATTTATCACATACATATGAATAACCACTGACATGTGGGTATATGATCTATCGTGTGTATGCATAAAATAGTGTGATCGAGCCTTTCTTAAAATAAGTAATGTATAAGAAAATAACTCATGAATTGCGTAATCATGTAAGTCTTTATCTTATGAAGCATATAACATATAAATAATTAGTTTGTGTGGCATGTAAGTAGGTCTGGCTAAATAAGTAAGCAATACTTTGTGGGTTAGCAATTAAATTATGATAAACTTATAAGTAAATTTATACTATCATATAATTTGTTAGCAAATAAAAAAAATACTCCTCACTTATCCTACTAGGTCTCAAAGATTCATAGGGTAGTATAATTACTCAAAGAATTCTATCATATTATGACAAGGACTCTAGAGATTATTTTTTTTAAAATAAAATAAAATAAGAAGATACTTAGCTTCCTTATGAGATAGTCCATACATAACATTTACAATTCAAGTTTTTTTTTTTGGACCATAAATTAAATGATGGTTAGAGGACAAAAGATACCTCATGTAGATTTAAAGCGCTTCGTTATCCCAATACACATTATGACATGAAATAATTGACAAATATCAAATACATAACATGATATTTAGAAAACTCTTATTTAGTGAAATAGTATTATCTCTCTTTCAGTAATGACTCAAAACTGAATATATACCATAAGCTTAGTCATTATAGGATTACGAGATAAATAATACATATAACAACTTAGAAGCTAATTTATCATGTACTGTTTTTTTACAATATTAGGAGCTACAAGTATATCGATCCGAGTCACCAAAAATAATACGTCATAATGATTATAAGATTTACCCAATATTTTTTTTAAAGGAATATTTTCAAATAATCAAGAATACTGATCATTAGTAAGAACTCAATACAAAAGGTGAAGAAATATTTCACGGTAAATGATTAATAAGTAATTATGAAGTATCTATTTAAGCCTTCATGAACAAAATTTATGTTGAGGAGAGTGCATATGTGCAAACACTTCATATAACATGTAGTGTGAAATCAAATTCTTTATAAAATAAGTAACATATACCTAAGGAATTCTATTACATATAATTATAGACAAGAGGTCAGCGGTACATATAATGTGTTCATCATGAATTCCCAAAAAGGGCATTTAGCATGCAAACTAGTGAACTCGTGCAAATAGTACCATGTATACTCTTATGTCATGAAACACGTAGCACATATAATATATTACATGTAAATGTATTGTAATATGTTCATATATTGATTTTTTAAAACCTATCTTTATAGGTATCTAATGGTATGACCAACTACAAAATGTTCAATAAAGTCATTTTTGTCATGATTTATAATTTATAACTTATCTAGTGTATAGGTTCAATACAAAATATAGTCATATTTTATACAACACTTGTGATATATAAGAAATTGGTCTAATGTAGTACATTCTTCATGAACAAATTACATATCATACCAATATTACAAATAAATGATCTCCAGAATATAAAAGCAAAATAACATATCACTACTAACTTATGAACCAAGCAACAAGTAATAAATATATAAGGCACATTACACACATAATTGTATAACTAAGAAAACTATAATAGACGTACATATGAACTTATACTAAATTAATTCACCAAACAACTAATACTTGTGCAAATTATGAATTATTTCCTTTCGTCCTAAGAAGAGTAGTAGCCTAGTTGAGAACTTCATGTCACATATACATTAAGCTTAAATTAACAAATATAACTTGGTTACCAAACTTCAGGTCGACAAGAACATAATCAATGAATTTTGTAGTATAGTAATCTTAGCTAAATCAGTAATTCACAATAGATATGTAACAATTTCTATAGGTCACCATGACAGCTACAATCGCAGAAAATATATTAAAATGCACATATGGCCACAACGCTGATAATACAATTGAATATACTCCTGAACTGCGTACATATGGAAGAGCTCATATATATCACTTTTTAGTTGGGTTATTCTAAGTCACACATTCTATAGGAGATATCCATGAGACTAAGGGATATATGCTAGAAATTGTCTCCTTGAAACAAAAAAAACATTTGTCCTATTGGTCTAATATAAGGTCGCCTTTAATAGATACAATTTATATGACACTACGTAGAGTGTGAATAAGAAGGAACCTCCTATGACTTAGCTCTATAACACGATCTAGATGATGAAAGATTAGTAACTATCTCTAAATGCCTTGTATCCTCCTGATTATAAGTGCGGTGCACAACACACCTATAAGCAAGACTCTACTAGACACAACTTGTGGACTCCGTGGGACACGACCCGCTCTGATACCAAGTTTGTCACGCCCCAATCTAGCGGAGGCGCAACAAACACTCAGTGCCTCACTTGACCTAGCGAATCAACTAACACAAAGGAAATGAAACAGTGAGGGCCGACAAGGCCGCCACAATAACCTGCTGAAAAAAATAACTAGATCGGCAAGGTTACAACAATACTAAAGACATAAAGCAGGCCGGCAAGGCCAACTTACTGATAAAGAACTAGCATGCCGACAAGGCATCATATGAGACTATGAATACAATAAACCGATAAGGCTATAAATGAAAGCTGAGAAGACCCAATCAAAAATGTCCACAAGTCTCTACAAATACTACAACTCAACTGGTTGGGATAAGTCCCCAACAACGTCAACAACTATATACAAAACTCGAGTATATAAAATCTATAAGCAACCAACAGCTCCAGAAAGAATGCAGCTTATCAATCCTCAGCTAAGCCAACACACCTATGGCGAAGGTCGATCAAGATATATGTTCAAACCTGCAGCACAACATGCAGCATCCCCAAGCAATGGGACGTCAGTATGAATGAAAATGTACTGGTATGTAAGGCAAAAAGTGATGTCATAAATAGCTGTGATAAAAAGGGAAATAGAGATACCACCTGAAACTAGAACTTTGATGGCCTCCATGGCTGACTTCGGACCTCCCAATAATTAAATATGCATGATATGCTCGTTTAATCGTATGTCGTGAGTACATATGTATATATATGCAAATGCATAACATACCCAACCAAATGCTAGCAATGTTGTTGTCTTTTGGTAGCGAACCGGCATCATATTCGCCAACTTGTGGCCATTTGTGTCTCATATGTATGAATATAGGCAATAGGCCCCATACCTTCCGATTATAGCTCGGGAATACAATGCATAGCATGTCATGTCATGTATTCGTAATGCATATATGTTACCATACTCTTGTTGCCAACCTTGGTCCGTTGGAACTCATGTTCTCATAATTCCGTATTCACTTTCATATAACATATAAACGCCTCATAGAACCTCCTATACTTTTAGAATAGACCTAAGTGCCTAACTCGATTTCAGAAAGGTAACTTAAACTTGAGAATATTAAAAAAAAACTCAAGGTGCTGAAAGATTCTTTTCATGAACTCATTTAACTTCCGTACAACCATTTAGGTCTACAGACTCGTAGTGGATTCAAAGCTCTTGACTCGACTTCAAGTTAGAAAATCAGTCATCTAGAAACTTAAAAGGAGACTAACATGCTTAACTAGATTTACATGAATGACTCCAACCTGATAATAGTACGGTCCGTTTTAGAAATATGTTGCTTGACAAGCATATAATTAACAAAAAGGATAGAGTACAAGATTTAATATTAGTATCATTTTCAAATAACATTTTTGTAAAGGGTTTTGACAAAAAAGAATGACTTAATAACTCCCCTGGGTATAACATGATAATTCTCCAATATTTCAGCCTTAATCTTAAGACTATAGCTCGCGAATAGACATAAGAAATAAGAAACTTAACGAAGGATAACTTAACTAGCAACACAATTCAAAATGATACAAGTATAAGAACAATACGATAGAATCAAAGCATAACATGACTTCCCAATGCCCTTCACAGAGGGTCTTTCTAGGAATTGAATAGTAAAAACAATTTATTCGATGATCTATAAATTATAAGATTTCGCACGATATGAAAAAGAGAATTTTGCCTTAACATACCTTGAATAAAACCTTGCAAAACCTGATGTAAAACAATCAATTTCATTTAGACGGTAGAATATAGCACTAAACATGTTTTCCACCAAATTTTCTTCACCGCATAGACAAAAACAATGACTCAACCATCAGGTGTAGTGTTATAAAATTCCAGATGAGCAGAAACATCGGTATATATTTTACCATCAGTATAGACGTTGAAGCAATTTAGATATATGAATACTGTGTAGCTGAAGTGGGAACTAGATAAGTTTACTCCTAAAAAAGATGAATGAAATTTTGCAAAGCTCTCATATATATATAATATATTATATGTGACATATGGGTCACTTTCTTTGCCGACAAACATTTTCTCAACCTTCCATTAAAAATCAATTTAAATAATATACTAAAAGGAACAAATGGTAGGCCTAATTAATGTTGCTAAGGCTTGGTGCCCATCTCCTCCACTTCCACGTGGAAGTGGAGGTGGAAATATATATATTTTATTTCACATTATGAATCAATTCAGATATTGTTTAGATTCGTGATAAAATACATGCAATTTTTTTTTAATATATCATAATTAATAAAAACCTTATATGAATAAAGCCTATCTCATACCATAATAATTTATTGGCACACCTAGACTTACCAACTCAGTAAAAAAAATTTAATAATTTCTAATGCTTTTATAAGCTAAATAAATATGATATTATATGGTAATTAAAGATTTTTTTTCCATCAATATTTAAGAAATTTTAGGAATATAATAACATGTAATTATTATTATTTTTATATAAAATTTTGATTAAAAATTCAATGTTATCGAATCACACATGGTGATGTAATAAAAGTTTCAAATTTTGACTCGTAAGCCTACGATTTGGGACGAAGGATATCCAAAACAGTTGAGGTGTTATATCTTGACCGCATCCATCTCAATAGACATCTAGTAAATAGGCGTAACATGACGTATAGGACTCCGAGAGGCCCCATATAAGCCACTTAGCATTCATACCATAAGAAATAGACAAAGATATTTAAAAGAGAGTTTCAAGGTATCAAAGTTATATAAAGCAAAGGGGAAAATCTAAAAATCGTCTCAATAGACATCTAGTATATAAATTGGGCCTAGACCGTACATTATGTTCGAAATTGGAAATAAGGAAGAACTGAAAACAATGAAGATTTGGTCCTCGAAGCATTAGGACTCACACTACTAAAAAACTGCTAAAAAACGACGGAAGAAAAAGCGACGGACAGCGTCGCTCCAAAAAAGCGACGGACTAAGAGATGCAGTCCGTCGCTTTTTAATTAAAATAATAATTTTTAAAATT
>JAJOOR010014265.1:0-29734 GCA_036250505.1 Solanum acaule | reverse complement strand
TGTGTATGAGATTGGTCCCGAATTTTGTACTCTAAAGTATTAGATGGTTTTGAGACATCATGTATAAAGTCTAGAAAGTCTTCCGCTTGCTATTGTTTCTTTTTTATGAAATGTTTTCTTGGTAAAGAAAGTTTTTAATTCATTATGGTTTTAGTGTCTATGCGATGAATGAATTGCTAAGAGGCTTGTATTAGACCTCTTCAAGGTCGAGTACGCCGGTTACGACTAGGGGGTGATCCCGGGTCGTGACATAGGAGCCACTCAGGAGTGTGTCGTGATGGCTCTACTAGTTGTTTCAAGTGTGGCCAGAATGGTCATTTTATGAGAGAGTATCCTAAGAGCAGACAGAGTAATGGTAATGGGGGCAATAGAGCCCAGTTTTCTTCAGTTGGTCCACCAGATAGAGTTGCATCTAGATGAGCTACTTCAAGGACAGACGAAGAAGGAAACCGTCTTTATGATATCGTTAGTCGCAGAGAGCAAGAGGATTTTCCAGATGTTGTCACTAGTATAATCCAAGTCTTCATTTTGATGTTCTTCCTGAGCAACTTCTTGAGTCTTCAGTGTTTCTACACCTGATGGTGAGTCTATTCTAGCAGAAAGAGTTTATCGTGATTGTTCCGTTTTCGTCAATCACAAGAGTACCATGGTTAATTTGGTTGAGTTAGACATGGTAGATTTTGATGTCATTCTAGGTATGGATTGACTTCATGCCTGTTATGCATCAATAGATTGTAGAACTCGAGTAGTCAAGTTTCAGTTTTCGGTGAGCCAGTTATAGAGTTGAAGAGCAGTTCAGCAGTGCCTAAGGGTCGTTTTATTTCGTACCTTAATGCGAGAAAGTTAGTTTCCAAGGGGTGTGTCTATCACTTAGTCCTAATTAATGACTTTAGTGTTGAGATACCTCATATTCAGTCAGTTTCAGTAGAAAGAGAGTTTCCAGAAGTCTTTCCTGATGATCTTCCCGGAGTCCCTCTTGAGAGAGACATAGACTTAGGTATAGATGTTCTTCCAGATACTCGTCATATATCTATTCCGCCATATAGAATGACACCACCAGAGTTGAAATAGCTTAAAGAGCAGTTGAAAGATCTCCTAAATAAGG
Source organism: Solanum acaule (assembly GCA_036250505.1). Taxonomy (NCBI): domain Eukaryota; kingdom Viridiplantae; phylum Streptophyta; class Magnoliopsida; order Solanales; family Solanaceae; genus Solanum; species Solanum acaule. The sequence goes on along the minus strand of JAJOOR010014265.1, from coordinate 28,629 downwards.
GTTTCATTCGATCAAGTGTCTCATCTTGGGGTGCTCCGGTCTTGTTTGTGAGAAAGAAAGATAGTTCACTTAGGATATGTATAGATTACCTTCAGTTGAACAAGGTTACCATCAAGAATAAGTACCATCTTCTGAGAATTGATGACTTTTTTTTTTATCAATTTCAGGGTGCTTCTTATTTTTCTAAGATTGACCTCAGATCTGGCTACCATCAGTTGAAATTAAGGGAATGTGATATTCCCAAGACAACATTCAGGACCCGTTATGGTCATTATGAGTTTCTGGTCATGTTGTTCGGTTTAACTAATGCACCTGCAACGTTCATGGACCTTATGAATAGAGTTTTCAAACCTTATTTAGATATGTTTGTCATCATCTTCATTGATGACATACTAATCTATTCGAGGAATGAAGAAGATCATGCTAGTCATCTTAGAATAGTTCTCCAAACTTTGAAAGATAAGGAGTTATATGCTAAGTTCTCTAAATGCGAGTTATGGCTTGAGTCTGTGGCATTCTTGGGTCACATAGTTTTCAGTGATGGAATTAGAGTTAATACCCAAAAGATAGAGGCAGTGCAAAGTTGTCCTAGACCCACATCTCCAACGGATATTAGGAGTTTCTTGGGCTTGGCTGGATATTATAGAAGGTTCGTAGAGGGGTTCTCATCTATTTCGTCCCCTTTGACCAAGTTAACTCACAAAATAGTGAAGTTTCAATGGTCTGAAGCTTGTGAGAAAAGCTTTCAGGAATTGAAAAGGAGGTTGACTACTGCCCCAGTGTTGACCTTACCAGAAGGTAATCAAGGTTTTGTGGTGTATTGTGACGTATCTCGAGTTAGTTTGGGTTGTGTATTAATATAGAATGACAAGGCTATAACTTATACCTCCAGACAATTGAAAGTTCATGAGAAAAACTACCCAACCCATGACTTAGAGTTGGCTGCGGTAGTATTTGCTTTGAAGATATGACGTCATTATTTGTATGGTGTTCATGTTGATGTATTCACTGATCACAAGAGTCTTCAATATGTGTTCACTCATAAAGAGCTTAATCTCAGACAAAGGAGGTGGTTAGAATTACTCAAGGATTATGACATCAGTATTCTTTACCACCCAGGTAAGGCTAATGTTGTTGCTGATGTTTTAAGCAGGTTGTCTATGGGTAGTACTGCCCATGTTGAGGAAGAAAAGAGAGAGTTAGCAAAGGATGTGCATAGACTTGCACGCTTAGGAGTCCGACTAATGGATTCCACATAAGGAAGAGTAGTGGTGATGATTGGGGCGTGATGTTAGAAGTGAAAAAGAAGCAAGACCAAGACCCAATTTTGCTTGAATTGAAGGCAAATGTTCATAAGCAAAACGTATTAGCTTTTGAACAAGGGGGATATAGTGTATTGAGATATCAAGATAAATTGTATGTACCAATGATGGATGGACTCCAAGAAAGAATAATGGAGGAAGCTCATAGCTCCAGATATTCCATTCATCTGGGTTCCACAAAGATGTATCGTGACTTGAGAGAAGTGTATTGGTGGAATAACATGAAGAAGGCATTGCATAATTTGTTGCTAAGTGTCTAAATTGCCAACAAGTTAAAGTAGAGCACCAAAGGCCCGGTGGTTTGGCTCAGAATATAGAACTTTCGGAATGGAAGTGGGAGATGATTAATATGGACTTCATCATAGGTGTCTCGCAGGCAACGTGATTCCATCTGGGTGATTGTCGATAGAATGACAAAATCTACCCACTTTTTATCGGTGAAGACTACCCATTCAGCAAAAGATTATGCTAAGCTATATATTTAAGAAGTGGTAAGACTTCATGGGATTCCGGTCTCCATTATTTCAGATAGGGGTGCTCAATTTACTGCATAGTTTTAGAAGTCTTTTCAGAAAGGCTTGGGTTCAAAGGTGAACTTGACTACTATTTTTCATCCTCAAACTGATGGGCAAGCAGAGTGCACCATTCAGACCCTAGAGGATATGTTGAGGGCGTGCATAATCGATTTCAAAGGTAATTGGGATGATCACCTACCTCTCATCAAGTTTGCTTACAACAATAATTACCACTCTAGTATCCAAATGGCTCCTTATGAAACTCTTTATGGGAGAAAATGCAGATCTCCTATTGGACGGTTTGAAGTTGGTGAAGCTGGGTTGATAGGACCAGATTTAGTGCTTCAAGTGATGGAGAAGGTGAAAGTGATTCAATAGAGGTTGAAAACGGCATAGAGTCGTCAGATATCCTACACTGATGTTAGGAGAAGAGAGTTAGAGTTTGAAGTAAACGATTGGGTATATCTTAAAGTTTCACCCATGAAGGGTGTTATGAGATTCGGTAAGAAGGGGAAGCTTAGTCCCCGGTATATTGGACCTTATCGAATAGCCAAAAGGATGGGCAAAATAGCTTATGAGTTGGAGCTACCACAAGAGCTAGCCGTGGTTCATCTGGTTTTCCACGTCTCCATGTTGAAAAAGTGCATGAGCGATCCTTCATTGATCATACCAACTGAAGATATTGGGATCAAGGATAGCTTATCTTATGAAGAGATCCCGATTCAGATTCTAGATCGCCAAGTTCACAAGTTGAGAACAAAAGAGGTACCATAAGTCAAAGTCCTTTGGAGGAACTAATTTGTTGAGGAAGCTACTTGGGAGGCTGAGGAGGATATGAAGAAGAGATATCCACACCTCTTTGAATCCAGAGAAAATGCAGACCAAGGTACTATTTCTCTTCTTAGTACTCTTTAAATTATGAATGGGCATGTTGTTTATTTGCATTTGCTCGTTGGGTGTTTGAACTTGATGTTACCACCCTTAGACTAGTAAGAGTAATCTCATTCGAGGATGAATGTTCCCAAGGGAGAGATATTGTAACATCTCATAATTAGAAATAACTAGGAAGAAGCTTATAATTGGAAACAATCATTTTTTTTTTGGAAAGAATGAAACTCTGGAAATTTTGTTAATTTAGAATAAGTTGAGCTTTGGTCAACTTCAAATGACCATAACTACTACCTCAGGTTGAGTTAGGACTATTTCTAGATATGGTTGGAAATCTCTTGGAATAAACTTTCCAACGCCACTTAGTTTGTGCAATTCCGAGTTCGTATGAGTGATTTATGCCCTTCGGAAGTTGGGCTGTTTGAATAAGGAAAGCCGAATCTGGATTTGGAAGGGTAATTTAGTCTTATCCTTACCTAATTATTCTAATTCATTTTTAGGGGTTAATTGGGGTAAAAATCAGATTTTAGCCAATTTAGAAAAGTTGAAATTTCACGCTAGGGCCTGGAGAAAAGAGAAAAGAAGAGAAATGAGAAGAGGAAAAGCAAGATTCGCCAAGAACGATCGATTTTGGTTGTGGATTTCGCCAAGGAATTGATCCTACAAGGTATGTGAATCTTTCATAGCGTTGGGTTCGTTCACCCATGCGCCAAGCATGTTTATTTCAGCGAAATTCGTCCTAAAAGAGTTTGAAAGTTGATGTTCTTGATAGATATTCTTGAATTTGAATGTCGTTCTTGAATTGGGCTGAATTGAGGAGTTTCTGAGATCTTTAAGTTGAGTTTTAGAGTTGTTTTGAGTTAGGTTCTTGAGTACATATACTGGGTATTTGAATCTAAAATGAATTTGAGAACAATAGTCGAGTTTGGCGAATTGTGGTTGGAAAACGAAGAAGGAAAAAGTCGGACAAGGAACAGGTTCCAGGTCCGCGTCCCTGTTCCTTCAGGGTGAAAATTTTCTCTCCGCGTCGCGGAGAGGACGCGGACTCCTCTGTTTCAAAATTAAATTTTGCGATCAATTATTTAAAAGCATCTCCGCGTCGCGAATATATTCGAAGATGGTGACTTCTTGATTGTTTCTGATGTTTAGCTATCTAAAATCATTCCTAAACATCATGAGATCCTTATTATCACAAATCACAATCCTTGAATCCATAATTCAATTCAAGGAAATTTAAGAATCAATTCAAGAGAAGTTCATAAAGTTTTCAAAAGTCTTTTACAAATGTTTTAACTTTGTTTTAAGACTCAATTTGAGTTGAGTAAAGAGTAAAGATTGAAGTCATTTCTTCAAAAGAGTATATCGGGACTATGTATTCGCAAAGATTAAATGTTTTTACATTTAAACAAGAAAGGAAACTGAGATTTCAAAAAGAGCCTTTGTGCTAGTTTTTTTTCAAGTAAAGAGGAAACTTTGATTTCTAAAAGAGCCTTTGAGCTAGTTATTCAGTAAAGAGGAAACTGAGATTTCCAAAAGAGCTTTTAAGCTAAGTTTTGAGTAATTATCTCAAACCAAAGAAAGAAGTTTGTTTGACAAACATATGAGCTAAAGTATATTTTGGGAGTAGTATTGAGCACCAATATAGGGACGAGCATGAGTTCGGATAACTCACGTCTCCATAAACCATGTAGTCATCATGGGTAGTAAATGATCATACTTTTTAGATGACTCCTTAAGATGCTTTTAGCATACACTAGTGGATCCACTAAGTTAAGCGTTCTATATGACGGCAAAGTATAGGACAGTTCTGGCAGCGTGGGCAAGATGATGTATCACTACTTAGGCTCATAGTGGTGGTTGGCGGTTAGAGAAACTTCCACAAAAACTATATTATTTTATTATGTGAGTAAAGTTGAGTTTGTTACTGTATTTTCTTTAACGAACTAAGTTTTTTTTACTATTTTATAAAGCTTTTCATATATTGCAAATGTTCATTGCTTTATTTTGAGTTAAGTTATTCATGAGTTGAGAAGAGTCAAGGTAAGTGTTTCTTTCAAAATATTTTCAAGCCTATGTTATGTTTAGCATTTCAACTCGCATACTCATACATTCAATGTACTGATGCCAATTGGTCTGCATCGTCTTATGATCCATCACCTCGTTGATCAGGTTGAGCACTCAGAGTCAGTTGGTGAGCCTCCTAGCTTTCTGGAGGATCCTTTTTATTTCTTTCAGTATTTTAGTTCAGTAGGATGTCGTGGGTCTTGTCCCGACATCCATCTCAGTTGTTTAGAGGCTTCATAGACAGAGTTAGTTGATGTTAGTTCATGAGTCTTTACTTTTCCTTTTCAGTTAAGTTGAGACTTGAGTTGCCACTTTGGCAGTGAATGTTATTATAATACATTCTGATTTATATTTTGAGCAGTTTAGTTTACTTGTTTTAACAGTATTTATCTTGAGTAAAGTCTTCTGCTGAGTAATTAAGCCAGGCCAATGATTTGCTTGGGGCCAGCAATGGTTCTCGAGTGCCGGCCACGTCTAGGGTGTAGGCTCGGGGAGTGACAGTTGATTTACATTGACATTTTTATATGAATTCAACACCATCTCGTGGTGGAAAAAAGTATCTCATAACTTTTATTGACTATTGCATTAGATATGCCTATTTGCTAAATGGTAAGGATGAATCAATAGAAACATTAAGGCAATATAATATTGAAGTTGTAAATCAATTGGGAAAAAAGATAAAAAGTGATAGGGATGGAGAGTATAAGTCTCCTTTTGCATAAATATGTTTGGAAATTCCCTATTCACCTCAATCTATTGGAATTGAAGAATGAAAAAAATTGAACTTTGAAGGAAATGATGGCTACATTACTTATAAGTTCAGATTTACCAAAAAACTTGTGTGGAGAAGCTATCCTCACAGCAAAAGGGAACAACAAAAAAGGTTTTACTTTTCAGAAAAAAAAGCAATAAAAAGTCTTGTTTGTTCAGGACACAATCTATTCAGTATGAGAAATGGAAAGGAAGGAAATCCAACTTGAAATATTTCAAAGTGTGGAGGTGTCTAGCCAAAGTTCAAGTTCCTATTTGTAAAAGGATTAAAATAGGACCTAAGACTGTGGACTGTAAAATTAGACTTGAGTACTCTAGTGAAGGGTCTAAAAGACCTTGGAAAGAACAAAAGGAGAATGTACTTAATAAAGAGATTCGGAGGCGTAGTAAATGTCAAAGGACATCTACTATCTTCGGATCTGATTTTGTAACATTTCCTATGTCTTATGTGGACTTATCCTTTTGGAAAGATGGTGTCAATAGTGAGATTGATTCAATCTTGAGCAATTCTATTGGAAGTTGGTTGATCTTCCTCCAGGAAATAAGCCTTTGGGTTCAAAGTGAATCTTCAGAAGGAAAGTGAAAGTCGATAGAACTGTTGACAAGCTTTTTGTCAAAGGTTTTAGACAAGAAGAAGGTCTTGATTTTTTCGACACATATTCGTCAGTAACAAGAATTACATTCATTCGAATGTTAATTGTATTAGCTACGGTATATGACCTCCAAATTCATCAAATGAATGTGAAAACAACTTTCTTAAGTGGAGAATTTGAGGAAGAAATTTAGGAACAATCCGAGGGTTTTGTGGTTCCTGGTAAGGAAAATAAAGTGTGTGAACTTGTTAAGTCACTTTATGGACTAAAATAAGCACCCAAACAACCACATAAGAAATTTGACCGAACCATGTTGGCAAATGGATTTAAAAATGATGGAAGTGATAAATGTGTTTACATTAAAATCACAAGGTCATTGTTTGTTTGTGTATTAGTGACATGTTGATCATCAGTAGAGACATTAATGACATAAATGCTACTAAACTTATGCTAGAAAGCACCTTTTATATGAAAGATCTTGGAGTTGCTGATGCGATCTTAGGTATAAGAATCCTTAGAACTCCATAATGTTTAGCATTGTCACAGTCTCATTACATTGAAAAGGTACTTGACTAGTTCAAATATTTAGATTTTAATATTGTCAAGACTCCAATAAATGTGAGCTTTGCACTTCAAAAGTGTCACGCTCCGAGCCTACACCCTAGGCGTAATGGGCACTCGAAAACCATTGCTAGTTCCCAAGCGAACCCTTGGCGTGACTCCTTACTCTGCGGAAGACTTACTCAAGCAAAATGAAAACTCATGATGCAAACTTAACTTTAAAAAAAAACTTAATTTAAACTCAACTCCAATACAGTCTGAAAATAATTTAACAAATATTAGTTAAATGCCTCATAGACTCAAAACATTACAACAACAAAGGAAATAATGATAGACTCCCCGGCCTTTAAACTATCTATGAAGCCTTTACTACTACAGAAGGATTATAGGGACAAGACCCATGACATCCTATCAAACTGGAATAAAAGTGGAACCCTCCGGAAGCAAGGAGGCTCACCATAGCTAACTGAGACTGCAAGTGGTATCAACGAAGCTTCTGTTGATGACCCTGAATACCTGTATCTGCATCATAAAAGATGCAGGCCAAATGACGTCAGTACATGGAATGTACGAGCATGTAAGGGGAATTCTAAAGCATAAACATAAGCTTGAACTGATAGAAAAGAAACATACTTACCTCTTCTCAAACTCACTCAACTTAACTCAAACTCCCCTCAAGAATATGATACTTAACTCAAGGATAAGATATTCAACTCAAGATACTCAAGGATAAAACAACAATAAAAGATGCAATATATGGAAAGCTTCAAAATAATAGATAGCAACTCAATTATATGTAAAAATACAATAATAACTCATTTGTATGTAAAATTATAATAATAACTCTTATTTGGGAGATTCTTTAACCGACAACCATCACTATGAGATATGTGATGATACAACGTCTCACCCACTCTACTAGAACTGTCATATACCTTGCCGGGGTATAGAACTCCTCAACTAAGTGGATCCACTAAGCTATGCTTAAAAAGCAATAAAGAATCATCGAAAAAGTATGACCATTTCTACCCACGTTGGGTACATGGTTTATGAGGACTTTGAGTTGTTTAAACTCGTCCCCATATCGGTGCTCAATAACTCAGCTCATATGTTTAAAAACATTTCCTAATCCTCAAACTTTGAGATTATTACTCAAAAGGTTCTCTTAAAAGAGATAATGCTCAGAAACTCCTCATGAACTCATTTGGAAATCAAAGTTTTCTCTCATTTTAAATGTAAAAACATTTACTCTTGGGAATACTTAGTTCCCTTATATACACTTTTGAAACAGGAAATCAACTCTCTTCATCCTCATACTCAAGTACTCAAGTCTTAAAACAAGTTTTAAAAGTTTGCAAAAAGACTTCTCAAAATAGGGTTCATGCCGAATTATGGACGTGAACGACTCAATTCAAGGATTTCAATAACCATATATAGAACTCAACAATTCCAGAACTCAAGGACTCAATGATACTACTCATCTCAAGAATGCTCGACTCATAGGGTTTATACAGAATTATGGACATGAACAACTCAACTCAAGAACCTTCATGTATAACATATGGTAGTCCTATAATTAGGAATATAATCTCAAAGAGATTATGAACTCAATACTCAAGAACTTAGAATTCGAAGACACTACTCCTCTCAAGGATATTGAATTTATGGAGTTCATGCGAAATTATATAAGCATGAACGACTCAACTCAAGGATCTCAATAATAATGTAGACTCATGGATACACTCTTCTCATACTCTTACTCATTTACTCAAGTCTTGAAACAAGTTATAAATAATAGTAGAAGAATTCTCAAAATGACTTTCTCAAACTTTACTCTCAACTCTTCCTCGAATTTGATTTATGAATTCAAGGATCATTATTTTGATAATGGGATTTCTTGATGATTAGATGTAGTTTGGATAGTTAAAATTAGGAAGAGAGCGAAGATATGTTTTGAAAGAACGAATACGGATTGAAGAACAGAGAAAGAAAGTGTCCTGACGCTCTAGGCGCATTGTTGGCGTGCCACGCCAGGCCTCCATTTACTGAGAGTCTGATTGGGCGCGTTGCGCTAGGCCTCCATTTACTGGGAGTCTAATTGGGCACACTGCTGGTGCGTCGCGCCATGCCTCCATTTATCGAGGGTTTGATTAGGTGTGCTGCTGGCGCGTCGCGCCAGACCCCCATTTACTAGGTGTATGATTGGGCGCACTGCTGGCGCGTCATGCCAGGCCCTTGACGCTATGGGGACGCTCCGCCCCAGCCCAAATCCAAAAATCTGACAAATTTTCTTCTTCAATTTTTGGTCCTAATTCACCTATAATCGATTGTTTTCCTCAAAATTCCCTTAGATTCGTAAACTCAACAAAAGTAAACGAAAATATACTCAAGTTTTCTCAAGAACAACCCTCAAACTCGAACCCTCACCTCAAGAGCTCAACAAACTCCCTTAATAAAGAATGAAAAACAAAACTTCAAGAAAACTCATCAAAAACTTATTACACGAAATCTCATGGACGAATTCAATAAGAAAACTCATGATTGGCGTGAGGGCGAACTAACCCATCACTATAAAAGCTTACATACCTCTTAAGGATCAAATCCTTGGCGAAATCCCTCGAAGAATCGCAAGAATCTTGAACGCTTGAAGCTTTTCTCCCTTTTTCTCCTCTTGAACTCCTCTCAAAAACCCTACGCGCGTTTAGGAACAACTAAAACTGATTCCAATCAGTTTAGATCCCTAAAAGGTTGACAAAAATGAGCTAGGCTAGTGTGGTAAGGAAAATACCAAAATACCCCTCATTAATTCGGATAACTTTCTTTAACTGGACAGACTGAACTCAAACGGGCATATCTCTCTCATCCAAACTTGAAATTTAGCAAACTCGATGGTGTTGGAAAGAGGACTTAGAGATATTTCATTTGATATCTTATAGGTCTCTTAACTCATATTGTGCTAAAAGTTATGTTCGTTTGAAGTTGACTCAAAACTTAAACGAACTTACGAATGACTTGAATGTATTCTTTTTAGTTCTTTTTGGAACTTAAGGTGGTACATCTAGTGACCTTAACATTTAAAAAAAATTAAATTACTCGGTAAAATCTTACTCACAACGAAGAATGGTTCGAGTCTTAGCTCAATTTTTTTCCGAGGTGTTACAAAAAGAATGAAGGAGAAAGTGACTCACAATTGGATTATGCTAGAGTATTGGGAAGTATGGTGTATATCAGGAAGTGTACGCGGTCAGATATAGCACGTGCTATTAGTAAACTGAGTCGGTTCACCAGTAATCCCAATCGAACTCATTGGATGACAATGAAAAGAGTTTTGGGGTATTTAAAACAAACTCAAAACTATGCCTTGCATTATAACAAATATCCAAGAGTATTGAAAGGATACAGTGATGCAAATTGATCACCGGATCAAATGAAGTAAACTCCACGAGTGAATATGTATTTACTCTTAGTGGAGGAGCAGTCTTGGAAACCTTCTAAACAGACATGTATCACTAGCTCTACAATGATCTCTGAGCTTGTCACTCTAGATAAGGCCGGTAAATAAGTTGAAAGACTCCGAAATTTCTTGATAGATATTCTTTTTTGGCCCAAACCTTTGGCATCAGTATGCATACATTTTGACAATCATGATTCAATAGGTAGGGCATGGAGCATGATGTATTACGAAAAGTCTCGTCATATAAGACGTAGACATAATACCGTTAGAAAACTACTCTCTAGTGGAATTATCACAATTGACTATGTAAAGTCAAAGGATAATGTGTCGGATCTACAAAAGGCCTAACTAGAGAGAGTTGAAAGATCATCTAAGGGAATGGGTTTACGGCTTAGAACAAGTCATCATGGACGTAACACTACTTAGCAGAATGGAGATCCCAAGAGCTAGGTCCAAAGAGAAAACAAATTTGTGAGTGACAGTTCAACATTGTCAACCAATTCAATCCATTCTCATGATGAATACAATGCTTAAGAACAAGGATAAAATGTTAAGACTTGTTAATGAGTTAATAAAGTTTAAAGCTTTTAATGATTTGCTAAGTTTGGCAGATTTGACCAAATAGTGTATCTACACGATAACACGTGTTAGAAATCACCTATATGAGTGTGAATGGGAAGCCACTTCAAAGAGAATCATTGTAAAAAGTTGTTCTCTATACACTCATGAAACTAGGAGGTGTTCATGGCTAAAACGAACACAACTGTAAGAACCATAAATGGTAAAGGGTTGATTGTGTAACATATGGTTTTCTAGGTATACACCAAAGCTTGACAGTTCAATTATATCAAATCTACTGATTGACCGAGTATATCCGACATATGTTCACTACGGAAAGTTCAAAGGGAAACCTACTTATCCAAATGCAATTAATTCTTGCTTGTAAAGTATACACACTTGTACGTTTCTTTGTCTTAGAGTCATTCCCCATTCATGCGATGGATTGTTGAGTTTTAGAAGGTGTGAATGGAAAATGAAGAGTTGCGACTTTTATGAAGAGTTGTGACTTTTATGAAGAGTTGTGACTTTTATGAAAGGTTGTGACCTTTCCAAAAGATTGTGACTTTTCCAAAGGATTGTGACCTTTCCGGTAAGGCACAATAAACACCATTTCACACTACCCTTTGTTGTCTATAGATAGAGGGATTTTCTCTCATTTTGAGGGAACCAATTTTCTGGACTTCTTCTACTAATACTAAATCTAGTATTCTAAGTGTACTTTATTGTCGTTGAGTGGTTCGCTGACACCGTGATTTTAGGTAACGATACACCGGTGAGTAAGATCGTTCTATCCTAGGAGGATATATTCCATTAACCTCGGGTACTTGAGGGGAATAATTTCCTTAAGGGGACATTGTGCATTCAGTGGACTTGATTTTCTTCTTTGAGAAAAATATATTGTATATTGTTTCTGATTCTGTTTTCTCTACTGGTTTTAATTTTTTAGTTTTGAAAATACTCTTTAAACTTTGTTATTTCTTACCAAGTTCTTTAAAGTTTTATTCTAAGTATCTTAGGAATACATGATGAACAACGGGCTCATCAGAAGGACCAGTGTGTGCACCTGAAGACCTCCGAATTTTGTGCTTTTGTGGTTCCCCGTCTTTTTTCCTTTATTCTTACTCCGTTACTAAATGGATAAATTTAACCATTTTCATAGATTTTTTAATCTTCATTTTATACATTCCGCTGTTGACTTTTTGCTTATATTTTTTTATTTATTTTTTTCATACTTTTAATATTTCATTTACTAACTAAGCTATAAAAATGTTAGTAAGCTTCTAGAAAGAATTTTTTTTTAACTAGCAATTTTATGTTAAAGGAATTAAACACTCACAACCATCAAATTCTGCATGAATTTTTTACCAAAGTAAGTCATTATTTAAATCAATTCACCAAAGTAATATGTTTTTTTGAAAATTTACAGAACTAGTATAAATGTATTCCTGAGTAATGTTTTAGGCTATATTTTATTAAAAAAAATCTGACGTGTAAAATATATGGACTGACGACATTAAATAAATAAACATTACTGAGGGTAACGTTTTAAGTGTAATACGTTACTGTCAAATACGTTTTGTTATTTGTTACCTGAAGGCATGTTTTATAGCTAAAACGTTACTCACAATCATGTTTCTTTAAAATCCATTTACAGACACGGTCTTTTAGTTTGCTTAGTACATTTCTTGTTAATGTATCAAGTGGAGTACTTTTTAACGGGTTTTAATTGTGTTATCCTTTCAATTAGTTGTTGTAAGGTAACTTCAATCCAAGATACCAACAATGCACAACGTTTATTTTTTTTCATTCTTGTCCCTAATTTTGAATAAACTATGTTTGTGTGCATAACCATGTTCTATTGGATTTTTCTTGTGGAAATCAAGTGAACAAAAAGGATAAGAGAAATAAATAACAGTGATGATATTTCTTTCAATTTTCCGCCTAGTGTTCGATAAATTATAGTGATAGATTACCACCTCAAATTAATACCCTAGCGAGAGAAATTCGAGTTAGAAAACCAACATTATACATGTTGAGAATATATACTAAGAAAAAAGAGAGTAAAGAACCAAACAAATGAATGTTTTTAAGGCAACCAACATTCTAGTTTTTAGCAAAAGGTATAGGAATTCAAATGTATGTCTGTACAAAACCAAAGCCAATAAATTCCACTATATAAAGCATTTTCACCTATGCTAGATTTAACTAATTTATCACAATAATCCAAGAAGCCTAACTGCTAGAAAATTTGATCAGCTCACCATATTTACAAAAGAATGGATGAAATATCATTAACATGCTCACTAGATAATAAACTTTAACCGAGAAAGTGAAACCACCACTCTTGAATCCATGCCTGCATATATGTACACAAAAAAATCTATTATAACATAAATATTGTGTTAGGATAGGAGGATGCATTCGACAATAGTATGATTTTATTGATCAATTATAGCAGAGCATATTTGCTTAACAATTCTGAACAAGAGTATCAAAATTAACAACTGAAGCTACACGGAAGCCAACATTTTAAATGCAACTAAAGCTATGAATATAAGTGCAAGCTTGTAAACGTTGTTGGTTCCAAAACTACATAAATTCTCATAATTTATGGCAAGACAAGGTTGCTGCAAAGAAAAGTGATTCACTGTCAACTACCTTACTAACATAAAGTAATTCTTTATTTTCTTAAACTCCATACCAAGTCAAAATATGTAGGTCAAACAAATTAAAATGGAGGAAGTAACATACTACTAGTAAATTAAAAAATTCAAAACAAACTATAATGAAATTATGGCTTAGACTTCACTGACTAAAACTTATTAAGTTGGCTTAATTGCTAAAGCAGCTCACGAAGACAATGACATAACAACTCACTAACAATATTTGCCACTACAGATATATTTTAGCAGAAATGGCATGTATAAGAACTCAAGTAATACTAACAGATTATACTAACTATTCATTGTGATTAAGGATAAAATGAATTTGGCTTTACTGGTTTCATGATATTACATGTGGTGACCTATTCCAGATGTGCAATGTTGCAAGCGGAAATTACTTGGATCAGATAAACAACTCAAGGTAACCATTCGAGAGCTGGGGCACAAAAGTCTCAACTAGTGGCAGGGGCATAAGAGTATCAACTTGAAAATTAATTTCGAGAGCATATTTAGAGAAACTGATTTGTTTTTCTCTTAGCTGAGAAAGCATAATTCCATGAAGTTGAGAAACAAGCACATGAAAGATACCACAACACAATGCTTATTCGACATAGCGATAATAATTTTAATAATAACACGAAAGATACCTTCATGTCATTGTCGGATTCTCAAAAATCTTTTCAGAGGAGTTTTTGGCCTCATTTTTGACCTGTTCATTAAAAGTTTAACAGTCAAATATCTATACAAATGAAAATATGTTGATAACAAAACTCAAGACAAATCAGTCCTTATTGTGGTGTGCTTTTTTTCTTCTTGGCGTGCTGGTAGAGATTGTGACTCCCTGACAAGTAAAGATAATTTTCAATTATCCAATTAAAAAGAGAGAAGCAGTCATGAAAAGATAATAATGTAAAGATGTTAGAATACTAGTCCCACAAAGCTTAAGAAAAATTGTATGTTTCTCCTTCACTAATTGTTCACTACCTTCTCTTGATATCCGAATCATCACCATCTATTTCATCGTTGGAATCATCCAATTCATTACCTTCTATCTCAGTGTAGGAGTCCTCTAAACTATTAAAGGCATCAGGGATCTCAATGGACATTGACACAGGCGATGAGGTAAAGTATGGGGCATTCCTTGATATTTTCAAGAGACGAAAGACTTGAATCCCTTGATATTTGTGGAGTTTGTGGTGTCATGTATGGAACAATAACATTTTCAAGAGACGAAAGACTTGAATTCCTTGATATTTGTGGAGTTTGTGGCGTCATGTATGGAACAATAACATTTTCAAGAGATGAAAGACTTGAATCCCTTGATATTTGTGGAGTTTGTGGCGTCATGTATGGAACAATAACATTTTCAAGAGACGAAAGACTTGAATCCCTTGATATTTGTGGAGTTTTTGAAATCATGCATGAATAATCTCACTATTTCTTGGTCAATACGTCATACGTGATGCCACATGAGTGAATTCCTGAGATTGGCCCCTTAAAGTGGAACCAATATCATAACTGGTTGTTGCTTGATTATCTTCCGAGGTTGCTTGGGTATCTTATGTGGCAGGATCCGCTTCATCCATTTCAACAGTCACTCGTTCTCTTTCAACAACACGTGCCCTCCCACCAGCAACACCACATTTTCCTCACTTATAAACAGAGCAATTTAAATGATCAGCTTGTACCTGTATCTTTTTTATAATTGGCTTGTACATGAATTCTCTCAGCCTCGTGCACATATTGTCAAATTCTCCTTCATTCCGAACCATTGCACGAAACATGTAAAGTCCTCCATTGATGATTGATCAATGATTGATTATACATTATCAATCATTGAATGAATTTGACGCACCTGCGCAGAGTAAACCACGATTATAAAGGCAACAATAGAAACAATATATGAACAAAAAACACCTACTGATGATGGCAAAATCATTGAACAACGTAGCAGCTGACTTAAGAGGAAAGAACTTGCTTGAAAAGCTTCAAGGATCAGGCTTAAATACACTGGAAGTACTGAAGATTATCGCAAGTAAATGTACCTATGCTCATATACAGTACTCTTAGAGCACTTCATAAACAAGCAATCAACCACAAGACTATATTGTGAATATCATAAGAATGGTTCACCAATAAAGTCTAACTTGTTGTGAGAGCTTAGAAACACTTTTCTCATTTCATATTATAGAAGGTAGCGACTATTTCGTAGTTAAATTCAAGATTACTCCAGTAACCAGTTAGCAATTCCATTAATTAAAGATATGGCAATTTCATTATTTAAGCAAATCACAATAAAGTTATTAAATAGATGAAATGCTGTAACATATTATAGGGAACAAAGGAGAAATCACACAAAAATAAGCAGGATCAAACCTTAAGGGAAAACACTCATCAAACTTGTTTAAAAAAAAATATGTTATGTAGTTGAGGTAAGAACACAAGTAAATCAATACTTAGATTGTAATGTCAATTTAAGCCACAAGCTGCTATACACACTCTTATACCATTAGCTTAGCCCACTGAAAAAACCGTTTTCTTCTAGGCTAGGAAAACAATTACTTCAAACAAAAATTCAAGCATTTGTTTCTACTATTTTGTAAAGAAAAACATACCTCGAGAACAGATTAAGCTTTTTCATAATCCAAGGTTGTCGTGAATCTCTTCTTTCCAAGCTTTTCGACAATCCAAGCTTGTCGTGAATCTCGTTCCGATCCGGCGAAAGTAGTGGCGAGAATAAGAAACAGAGTTGTGTGAGCTGGGAAAGTTGTAGATCTAATTTGCAGATTCAATAAGCTAGGGTTTAGATCAATCAGGGAGACATCAAAGTGGGGATAAATATGGGGCCAGGGTAGTAGGTTATGTTTAACTCTTAAAACGTTATCATGATTCATGAGTAACGTTTTCTAATTAACACCGTTAGTCCGTTAGTTTTTAGATCCTCAATTTTTTTGAATAAAATATAGTCTATAACATTATTGAGAAGTATGTTTATACTAGTTCTGTAAAAATAAGTTAAAATATATTATTATGGTGAATTAATTTAAATCAACCACTGTGCAAGACAACTATAAAGATGATGGAGTTGATGGTGTCGAGCCCAACTTAATTAGTACATTTGCCCGTCTTTTTGGTGGTACCTATACAGTCTATAATTTCAAAAACATATATAAAAAGAAGTCCATCCTTAAGCTTTGATAACTATAAATATTTGATTCATCTAGGTGATTTTTAATTTAGCTCATGAATAACGATAGATCGCGTGAAAATCCATTCAAGAAATAAACTGTTGGAGGTGTATAAATATATTATAAATGTTTAATTTTCTTGCACTTATTCGGTACATTTATTTTTTTAAAATGAATTATAATAAAAATAAAAAAAAATTCGCCACTCAATTTTATTTACTCATGTGGGTAGGATTTTTGTATGGTCTTGTACTATTTATTAGATACAAAAGTCCGGACAACTCGGGACCCAATATATATTACTTTATTTATTTAATTTATATGACTCAGATTGAATTAGGAGAGTCGCTTAAATTTTTATATATTTTTAATGTACTTTTCAATGTTATCTGTGACACATGTGATATTTTGAGAATTAATCAATTTTTTGATATATTTGTTTAAATATTTTAAGTTGTTAATTATTGTGATTTATGTGGCACATGTGAAATTTTGAGAGTTGATCAATTTTTATTTTATTTTTTAAATATTTAATTTTTTAATTATTGTGATTATGATACTCTTAGTTAACGTAATTTTCAAATAATATATGTTACCCAATTTATATGACATAGGCGAAATTTCAATAGTAAATCAATTTTTTTAATATATTTTAAATATTTAATTATTGTGATTTATAATACCTTTATTGTAATTTTCAATTAATACACGTTACTCGCCCCAGTCCAAATTTATGTGACAAGTGAAATTTTGAGATTTAACCAAATATTTTTAAATATTTCAAGTTATTGACTATTGTGATTTTCAATACTGCTTTTTTCAAAGTTTTTAAATACATAACAGATTAATAGGGAAAATAAGACAAATGAATTAAAACGAAGAAAACCCTAAATATAGATAGAGAAAATTGAGGAGAAAGACAAATCGACCAATTAATCGATTGGCCCTAAGCTCTTCTATTCAATCTTTTATTTATGTATGAAATTTTGAGAGTTGATCAAATTTTAAGCTGACTATTTTTTTCATAATTTTTAAATACAAATATACTAAGGGAAAGTAAAATAAATAATAATACTATTTTTGGGTGATTTTAAAATACATATAATATACTAAAAAGGAAAATAAACGAAGATACACTAAATACAATATAAAAGAAATTTGAGGAGACGGGAAAATCGATCAATTGACTGACTAACCCTAAACTCCTCAAATTTGCTCTTATATAATAGATAGTTTTAAATATATAATATACTAAAAAAAGTAAAATAAATAATAATATTATTTTTTACATAATTTTTAAATACATATAATCATATCATATCATATATATATAAAAGAGAACCTTAGGCCCGCCTACGTGGCGCCACCACAAACCAGAATTCACTTTTTATTTATTTATTTCCAAAACTAGCCTTCCCTTTTCACAAAAAGTTGTGACATTTATGAAAAGTTGTGACTTTTATGAAGAGTTGAGATTTTTATGAAGAGTTGCGACTTTTATGAAAAGTTGCGAATTTAATGAAAAATTGTGACTTTAATGAAAAATTATGACTTTTATGAAAAGTTGTGACCTTTCCGAAGGGTTGTAACTTTTCCAAATAGTTGTAACCTTTCCAATAAGACACAATAAACATTTGTTCGCACTACCCTTTGTTGTCTATAAATAGAGGGATTTCCTCTCATTTTAAAACAACGAAATTTCTGAATCTCTTCTTCTTATTCTTCTTCTTCACAATTAAATATTTGTGTCATTTGCTCATATTGAGTGGCTCACTGACACCATAGCTTATGTTACAGATCCTGGTATGTATTTTTACAGTCATTAATTTATGCTTATGTTATTAAGGATAAATGATAAGATGTAATAATTTTCATTTTCCTTTATATTATTAATGTTTGTTACTACGTAATCTTGTATGTAAGATAATATAGTGTTTTAGTTTTAATGATTGATATGTTTTAATTATTATTTTATAAATTCCGTGATATTAAATTTTTGTGCGAAGCACGAATAATTTTACTAATATACTAAAAAGAAAAATAAACGAAAAATACTAAATATAATATAAAGAAAAAAAAAATCAATTAACCACTCTAAGCTCCTCAAATTTGCTTTTATATAATTAAAAAAAAAAAAAGTAAAAATTCTGAAGCATGTGGGTCATGTACAAATTAAATCGATCAAAATGCATATTTAAATGTTTGATCTTTATTAATATAACTTTTGTTTGATAGTGTAAATATTATTGACTGATTTTTTATGTTTCACCAAATGAGTTGGTTTTATTTGATTAGAGTAGACAACTTATCTTATTTTCAGAGGACAGTGTAGTCATTTTTGCCCCTGAATATATAAACTCTTGTCATTATTTTTTTTTACTCTGATTCTTATTTTTTGTTGTTAGCATAATTTATTCTTTCTTGCATAAATAATATGGATAGTATTACTATATTATTCTTTGATTTTATTAAATTTGATGCTTTGAAAAATGTATTAAATAATAAATAATATTTAATTCCAAGGGTAAAATAAATATAAAAAATAAATTATCTCTTGATTTTCAAAATTAGACAAGTATTATTGAATAGAAAAAATTCTTTGGGCCAGAATAATTTGGCCATAATGGCCCAAATACATGTTTACACTATAAACTGATTTTTTTTTTTGACAATATACCCTTCTTTGTTAAATTTATATTTTTCTTATTAATTTATTCATTAATTATGCTTCAATAAATGAGAAAGCTTTCCAATACATAGTAAATTGATTAATTTTTAAATTTCTCTAACTTCCATACATATATGGCTTTTAATTTCTTTTTAGAAATATTATGAAATGGTCAAAGGCCAATACATATGTAGTTTTTTTTTTTGGAAAATTATATGAAATAGTAAACTATTAATTCAAATTAAATGTTATAGTCATAGTTTATTTTATTTGTAATTCGCAGCAAACATCCCATTTTTTTGCCATCTGGTTCGGTATACAATTAGCCATTTTCGGTATACAATTACCCATTCGGTATACAAATGTATAAAATGTGTTTGTGTTTGTATAAAGCGAGAGAAAAGTGTATATACAAATACAAATACATATATTTTTGTCCTCTTAACTTATAATTATACAAATACAGATCTTATTATACAAATTACAATGTATAAATGAATTTATATAAAACTAAACAATTTGTATAAAATTGGATGTATCTAGCGAATTATACAAATCAAAAGCTTCATAGCAAACATAAAATTTGCTAAAGAACGCAATTATGCAAACTATAGCTATAACATACAAATATGATTTTTATGTTTGCTATAGGTAAAAGTTGCTCTTTTTTTTTTCTTCCTTAATTTTCTGAATCTGTAAAGAATACAAAATTTAGATTGATCATTAGAATACAAAATTTAATTAGAATACAAAATTTAAAATTTAAATTACAAAATAAACTTACTCAATAAAATTAAATTCAAAATAATTTTAACTCAAACTCATCTTCTTGTAAAGTCTATCATAGATGCTTCGATTTTTTCACAACTACAAAAAATTACAAATATGACCGCAAAAGAAAATAATTTTAATTTTTTTTCTTTTCTCTCTTTTATTATATTCTCACTCTTTCTTTTTATTTTTCATCCTTTTCAAAATAAGAAATTAAATAAAAATAAAAATTCAGATGATGATAAGCAAACAAATCCACAAATAAGATATTTAAGACTGAAATTAATCGTTGAAATAAAAAAAGTAAAAAAAATTCACTTGTGAGGAGTATAAAAATAATACTATTTTTTCATAATTTTTAAATATATATAATATACTAAAAATAATAATAATTTAAAAGTACTAAATCATGCTAAGGCCTCATAAGACGATCGAGCTTGCGATTGCAATAACAAGATAAGAAGTGAGTATAACAAGGTAAATGGACGACAATAAGTATGCAATGAAGTAAAGCTAATAGAGCAATAAATGAAAGCACTAAAGCCTATCTAACTTAACTGGCCCCTATAAGCTAGAAGGCACATACAAAGCATAACAACGATAAAACACATAAACAATAATCCGACTGAATCCCCATAAGCTCGACGAGTACACTTAAAGGCTATACTATAAGGCAGAATCCTGAAATGAACACCAACTCTCGAACCTAGCATCTCCCGGAATCTTATGTTGAAATAGCTAGTTTTTCCTGAAATCTTACATCAAATAGTCTTATCGGAACCTAAAATGCCCCAGAATGTTATGTCGGAACGACTAGTCCTCTCTGGAATCTTACATCAAAATCTTACAAATGAGTTGTTCTCTGGTAAAATTGGTGTATATATATATACTCTCATCACACAAGAGGTAGCAAAACTCAGGTTGCTCAATATTCATTCAATAGGATAATGAATGAACACATATTCAAATTTATTACATGATGTGCTCAACTATATAGGCAAAGACATTTGATCACATCGTGGTTACAGTGGCGAAAATGTTTAATGTAGTTTCTTTTATATTTAGATGTAATATTATCTAATTTATGTTGGATGAAGATAAGTAAATTAATATTGACAAATCAAAATTTTCTGATATATATGTTTTTTGTATTTCTTCATTTTCAAATTCTTCTTCTCCTTCTTTAGAAAATTTGTTCAAATCAAACCTGTATTATGCCGTTGTAACTTTGATATTTGTATCTTTAACATTCAGTTTAAAATCTTGAACCTTTTATCCAAAATACTCCAGCCTTCAACTTTAACAATATTAGAACTTTCAAGTTATTTATTTTTTGATACATTATCAAATGCTTTTGTAACACCCCAAAAATTTCTAAGCTAAGCCCCGAACCATTCTTTATTTGCGTATAAGGTCGTATCAAGTGATTCTTAAATTGTTCTTAGGTGTTAAGGTCAATTATTTGGTGTGAGAATGATTTTGAATATGAATTAAGGTTGCTAGAATCCCCCAGCACAAAGTTGAGTTGAAAACTTCTTTACCGATTAAGTTTTCATAGAAGATTCTACTTAGGTCAACTTCAAACAATAATATCTCTCAACAAATAATTAATTAGATAGAGCATGGTTTATCAAATTAAAGATCTATGGGTCCTCTTTCCAACGCCACCAAATTTGCTTCATTCAAGTTTGGAGTAAGAAGTTATGACTGTTTTACCAGAGACTACCACAACCGAGTTTTCTCAGTCAGTGACCTACGAGTCACTTCTACGAGTCGTAGAAAGAGCTACTCCCGTAGTGTTGACTTATGGAAAGAATACTGAAAGTCATCACCCTCGTAGATGCTGAAGAAGATTGGACTATGTTTTCCCTATTACCCTGCATATTCTTAGGGGAATATCTCATAAAATAACTCGTCTGACCACACTTGAAGCAGCCATTGCAGTCATCACAACAAAATCCTAGGTGGTTCCTACCACACTTAGCATAGGCGGCGGTCCAAGCATCCCCTTGTACCATACTACCATGAGACTGAGTAGCTTGAGCTCTGAAATTCTGATTCCGGTGGTCAATACTGTTACTTGGTGCAGGTCCACTAGCTGATGATGAAGTAGGTCCAGATGATATCTGCTGAAACAACGACTGATTCCTATTTCAAGTCTTTTATTGACCAGACTCTTGCTGTCTTAGCTTTTTTTTTTTTGAAACTCTTCTCTGTCCTTCAACTTATCTTCTTCAACCTATTGCCCGTGAATCATGAGCCTGACTATGTCCATGTCCCCTAAGAACATAGCGGCCTTACCTTTCTTGTTAGATAGACGGGATCTCCTGAACACGAACAAGCTCATCCTGCTCCTCATATCTGCTACCATCTCCGGAGCATCGCGGGATAACTGGGTGAACTTGAAGTTATACTCTTGCACACTCATAGCTTCTTGTTTCATATTTAAAAACTCTCTCAGCTAAGCTTCTCTTAGCTCTCGGGGAAATAAATGCCCAAGAAAGCATTCTTAAACACAACCCAATTCAAAAGTGGTGCTCTATCTGCCTTGATTTTTTTTCCATTGGTCATACCAAATGTTAGCAATGCCTTTGAGTTGGTAAGAAGCCAATTCAACACACTCTCCATCAGCAACATCCATAACTCCAAACACTTTTTGTAACTCCTCGACAAAGTTCTCTGAATCTTCAGTGACCTTCGACCCTGTGAACTCTGGGATTTATCCTTAAAACTCAAGAACTCTGGATGTATCAACCACATCCTGATGAGTCACTCCTTATCGACCAGCCTAATTTACGACAACCTAAGTCAACATATGAATAACATTACTGAAGCAGCATTGGTGACATCTCCCTGATGGGGTTGCACTTTTGGTGCATTGGGATCTTATTGACCTTGAGGATTAGCATTCCTCCTTGTAGGACTTCCTCGAACAACTCTTCATGGAGGCATAATTTGAAAAGACAAGCGTAAGAACGAATTAGAAAAAACTTTCATAGAGTTGCACTCGATGGCATGAATATGAGTAAGACATAAGTAAAACATTCCTAAATGTCGTAGCTTCTTCATTATAGATGTGGCGTGCTACATACCGATAATAATGACTCTACTAGATGCGACTTCATAGACACTCTATGGTTCTTGAACTCTGTGCTCTGATATCAAGTTTGTCACACCCCAAGGCTACACCTTGGACATGATCGACACTCGAGAACTATTACTAGCTCCTAAGTAAGCCCCCGATCTGGCTAACTTCTTAGCGGAAGATTTGACTCAAGTAAATTAAAAGCTTTAAAGAGAAAAATATAACTCAAGTGTCTCAAATACTCATTTAAGTAAAATATAATATTCACAAAACATTTTAAATAAAGAATTTCTAAAAACAACTCAACTCTAGCTATCTATGATGCCTGATGCAATACAAATTTCATCAAGGCCATTTACTAGAAGCCAAGCTCAAGACCTTCAAAGGATGCAAGGGTTATTCATGAAGATGGAGGTACTCGAGATGGTGTTGATGACAAGCAAGGACTTTTATTGTTTGTCGATTTCTGCATATTATCTTCGTTTCTCTTGTGAGAATTGTATCATTTGGTATCAGAGCAGAGTCTAGCTTCGTTCCTACGAATCTAGTCTTGGGGTTTGTTACAAAAAAAAATCTGTTCATTTCGTTTTTGTGAATTTTGCTGAAATGGGTCTTGTTAATTTAAGTCTTGTTTGAGTTTCTAAAGTTGGATTAGTGTTCTCCAAGCCTATTGGAGTCTTAGGCTGAGATTGGAAGGTGTTTGGTGCCTTGTTGAAGATTTCATCATTGAAGACTTGAAGAAGCTTGAAGAAGATGAAAATGGGTTTTGAAATCTGAAGGTTTTGGGTTAGAATTGAAGGTTAAAACGTATTAGGTGTTGTTCCCCATATCAAGGAGAGCCTTCACCTAAATTTTCGTGAAATTCCGAGATAAAATTTTTAAGGGTTTAATTTTGGGTTCATCTTGTTCTTGAAGTTCTTGAAGAACATTCAAACCTTCAAGAAGAGAATATTAAAAAATGAAGGGTTTGATTCTTAAAAGGAAGGAAGAGAAAGGATAAAAGTGTTTATAAAAGAGGAAATTTACCAAAAGGGGTAAGTACTAAAGGACAGGAGTTCAAATTTCAAAATTTTGAAGGAGCTGCAGAGGTCATTGGGTGAGCTAAAGCGGGCATCACCTAACCATTCGGCGCCTCACCCTTTGGGCAGGTTGGTAGCCGAATTGGCAGCCAATTTGAGGGAGCTACTGGAATTTTCGGTGAGACCAAGGTTTGGTCGTCGAGTCCAATCAGCACATCGCCGAACTACCACCCCTATCGCCGAGTTGCCTTGTCCATTTGTCGAGTTTAGCGAGTCCATCTTAAAGTTGGCGAGCTGAATTTCAACTTAGGCGAAGAAAATAGGTTATTCGGCGATCAGAAACTCAAGTTACACTCCTTTTCTCAATTCTAAATTCCTAGTTTCTTTCTTTTGATTCTCAAACGTTCTCAAGAATCCTAAACCAATCTTCAACTCGTAACTACTCTACTTGTTGGCTATTGGTTCTTGAATTCAATTCTTTGCTTGTGCCTTTTTCTTTTTGTGTTTTTTTCATTTTACTTCGTAGTTAATTCTTGATTCAAGTTTGTTTGTTTCAATTGAGTCGTCCGCTCTTCTTAAAACAAGAATCTATTCTAACCAAGAGCAGAGATTGGTACCTAGTGACCAACAAAGTACAAACAATTGTCAACATTAGCCACACCAATTTGAGAGGCAATCAAAGGTGTGTAAACACGAGCGATTGTGAGTTCATTTTATTAACGCTAACGTTGTTTGCTGTTTTTGTGAGTTGTTTTAATGTCAGGTACAATGGAGACATGAAGAGATACTTAAGCACTTATCAGAGAGATTACTTTGGCAACTTTATTGGAGGTATTGAACAACGTGAGAGGTGATATATCAAGGTTAGATGGTAGGTTGGCCAATGTGGAGGGTAGAGTCAACTCCAATGACTCCACACCACAAGCTACTTTTCGTGCTACTACAAGTGGGCACGATCCCACTCATTCTCCTACTCTCACACCTAGAACCCCCACCAAGCTTTGCACCCAATTTCCAATCAATTGGGTTCAAATAGCCAAAGTTCTAATCGACCGTTCCATTTTTCGCTTAGTCAAGAAGCTCCACCAAATCAAAGCCATCCTTACCAAACACCACTTAACCAAAATATTCCCTACCAAAGACCACAACCACAACCAAATCCCGTGAATGAGGTGAGGAATGATGAAGATCAAGGAGGTTATGAAGGTGAAAGAAGCGCCATGGAATGAGTCACCATGGAATCGACCAAGAGGTCAAGTGTTGCAAGGAGGACCAAGAGGTAGATTGGGTCCAATGCCATTTGACAGGAGACAACATGGGAACCACCCTAAAGGTGGAAATCAATGGGAGTCAATGACAATCATGAAGTTGGTCAAGAAGCTAGAGAAGAACATGGTAATCGCTATCAAGAAGGGCATCAAAGGGGATACCATTACAATGACCAAGGTGACCATGAAGGCCGAGATGTTGGCATCAACTCTATGAAAATGACTCTTCTAACATTCAAAAGGGAATGCAATCTCGATGCTTACTTAGAATGGGAGTCGCAATGTGATCGGATCTTTAATGTAAATGATTTGGTGGAGGTCAAAAGTAGTTGATGTGCTATCGCTCATTCGAAGGGTATGTTGTCACATGGTGGGAGTACATGAAGAGGTATCACTTAGTTGTT
Organism: Solanum acaule; assembly: GCA_036250505.1. Taxonomy (NCBI): domain Eukaryota; kingdom Viridiplantae; phylum Streptophyta; class Magnoliopsida; order Solanales; family Solanaceae; genus Solanum; species Solanum acaule. The sequence continues at coordinate 2,834 of JAJOOR010014265.1, read as the reverse complement.
CAAGAAGGTCATCCTAAACCATGGCCCGAATTGAAAAGATTGATGAGAGCTAAGTATGTGTCGGAAAGATACCGCCAAGGGTTACTTGCCAAATTGTACAACTTGAGGCAAAGAAGTAGAAGTGTTGAAGCCTATCATGATGAGTTCCAAAACATAGTCATAAAGCTGGAATATCAAGAAATTGAAGAGCATGCCGTGATTCGCTTTAAGGTAGGGTTGAACAAATAGATTTCTTCTAAGATGACCATTCATAGGTTTTCTACTTTGAATGGCGTCTTTGAGACAGCCCAAGAGATGAAGATGGAGTTTAAGGAGGAGAAAATGTATAAGTATAAGACTTCATATTCCAATTCTTGGAGCAAGAACAATGGGGGAGTTCAAACATCGTCGAGTTGGAGCAAGGGTGCGGATGTCAAGAAGACTTATGAGAAGAAGCCCTTCGAAGGGAACACTCCAAAGTATCCACCAAGAGAAAAAGGTAGCAATGACCCAACCAAATTGCCTAAAGGTATTCAATGTCACAAATGTAGGGGATGAGGTCATATAATGCGTGAATGTCCTAATCGATTGAATTCTTTAATGCAAGGAGGGGAAATATATCTTAGTGTTAAGTAAGAGCTAGCAGGTGAGTGTGAAGAAGATCATCAAGAAGATTGGGAAGATGAGGAACCAGACCTTTTTATCAAAGAAGGAAAGAGTGTCGTTCCTTTATATGTGGTGAGGCGAGCAATGATTAGTAGAGCAATAGATGATTCGAGCCAAAGAGATAATCTATTTCACTCCAAATGCTTCATCAATGATAGTGTGTGTTCCTTAATAATTGATAGTGGGAGTTGTGAAAATGTTGCTAGCACCTCTTTAGTGGAATTCTTAAAACTTCCTACCACTAAGCATGCTACACCTTATAAGCTTTAATGGTTGAGTGAGTGTGGAGAATTGAGGGTGTATCGATAAGTGATGATCAAGTTCAAGATTGGGAAATATCAAGATGAGGCTCTATGTGATGTGGTCCCAATGCAAGCTTGTCATGTGCTACTTGGGAGGCCTTGGCAATATGATCGTTCACCCAAACATGATGGGAGAACCAGCAAGTATTCACTTGTGTTGAATGATCATAAGTATGTCCTTCACCCTATGTCACCCTCTCAAGTCAATGATGTATATCAAAGGATGAGTGAGTTGAGGGAGAAGAAGAAGTGTGAAGAGGAACATGAGGAGGCCGAGAGCGAAGAAGAGGAGGAGAGAAGGAAGTTGAAAGGAAAGGCCCAAGTATTGCTGGCTAATTACAAGGAGATAAGGGAGGAAATTGAGTCCGAAAGTTTGTTGATCCTTGTCACACATAGGGATCATGTGCTATAAACTAACCAATCTCATTCTTATCTTCCCAATCCTATTTACTTTCTTTTGCAGGATTATGAGGATGTCTTCCCAAAGGATCTTTCAAGTGGATTGCCCCCTCTTCGGGGAATTGAACACCAAATTGATTTTGTGCCGGGATCACAATTGCCAAACAAGCCGGCTTATCAAAGCAATCCGGAGGACGCCAAGGAGCTACAAATACAAGTTGAGGAACTCCTCAACAAGGGTTATGTGAAGGAGAGCATGAGCCCATGTGTCGTGCCGGTTCTATTGGTTCCAAAGAAAGATGGAACATGACGCATGTGTGTTGATTGCCGAGCCATCAACAAGATTACGGTAAAGTATCGTCATCATATCCCTAGGTTAGATAATATGCTTGATGAATTAAATGGCTCTTGTGTGTTTTAAAAGATTGATCTTAGGAGTGGTTATCATCAAATTTGGATGAACCCTGATAATGAATGGAAAACCGCATTCAAGACCAAGGTTGGTCTATATGAATGGTTGATTATGCCATTTGGTCTCACTAATACTCCTAGTACTTTTATGCGCCTCATGAATCATGTGATGAAACCTTTTATAGGGAAATTTGTGGTTGTCTATTTTGATGATATCTTGATTTATAGCAAGACCATGTCTGATCATGTTGAGCATTTGAGATGTGTGTTTGATGTACTTAGGAAGGAACAACTTTATGCTAATCTTGATAAGTGTTCATTTTATGTCGATAAAGTTGTCTTCTTGGGTTTTATTGTGAGTTCAAGAGGGGTTGAAGTTGATGAGTCTAAAATTGAGGCTATTAAGAATTGGCCAATTCCGACATCCATAAGCGATGTTAGAAGCTTTCATCTGTTGGCTAGTTTTTATAGACGATTTGTCAAAGGTTTTAGTACTATAGCAGCCCCCTTGACAGAGGTAATCCAAAAGGGTAAACCTTTTAAGTGGGGAGAGGAACAAGCCAAGGCTTTCGAGGCATTAAAATCTATGCTTAGTTCCGCCCTTTGTTGCAATTACTTGATTTTGATAAACTATTTGAAGTGGAATGTGATGCTAGTAAAGTAGGCATTGGAACTGTCTTAATGCAAGAACAAAAGCCCATTGCTTACTTTAGTGAAAAGCTAAAAGGTGCTACTTTGAATTATTCCATTTATAATCTTGAATTGTATGCCTTGATTAGGGCTTTGGGTAATTGGCAACACTACTTGTGGCCTAAAGAATTTGTCATTAGGACTGACCATGAGTCCCTAAAGCATATTCGGGCACAAGGAAACTTGAATAAGAGGCACGCCAAATGGATAGAATTCCTTGAAACTTTCTGTAATGACTCGGAAAATGATAGGTTAAACAAGAGCCTATGACTTTGTGTTGACTTTATAATGAGGTTCTATGAGGGGTTTTTATGTAATTTCGTTTTAATTGTGTTACATCCGACAATTTAAAATGAATATGAAGTAGCTTGAAATTGGAAGTAGTCA
>JAJOOR010014264.1:0-28380 GCA_036250505.1 Solanum acaule | reverse complement strand
ACGGAAAATTTATATATGTACCAAGAAACCCAAGATATGTTATATCTAAAATATATCATAAATAATATTAATGAAATATTCAGATTAAAACAACTATCGGAAGAATATTACAATAAATATTATTACATATTACCATAAATTTAGCACTACCAAAAAATAATATTATACCAGGATATCAAGATTAAGACACTAAGTAAAAAATACTATAGGAACAACTTTAAAATAAAATACTCACCCACCAAACTGTCAGCTACCATATCATCACTTCCATGAATCCACTAACTACCAGCTCCGCAACAGTAACTTATCATTTTTTATTAATACAAAAAATGAACATTTTCCAAGGACATATTTATGTTATGATTTTGAATGGGTTGTGATAAAAATATATAAACATTACCGAAATTTAACATAATTGTTAATATTCGTCCCTTTCTTAATTTACCAAAGCATCTTAATTTCTCTTTTTCTTGAGCACTTTATTTCAATTTGTAGGGAGTCACACGCTAATTAGTAGAAAAATCATCCTAGATTATAGCGAAGATGAACAGAGAAGGTCTGAAGGACTAATATCTTTTTACCAAGAGGTTGGTTAGTCAAATCCTAAACTCCAGCTAATAAAATTCTATAACAATGAGTGGCTATTAAGATGACATTAGGGCCCGTTTGGCCATTCGATATGGAATCATGAGATGAAATTGAAGTTTTGTTTGGACATGCGATATGGAATTTTTGTGTTGTATATTTTCTCATAAACATAAAAATCCCATAAGTTGTAAACCTATTAAAATAGCTCCAATTGTTTATTCAATCTTATCAAATAAGCAAAATTTTATAAAATCGCATAATAAATTATTACAAAGCTATTTGTTCTCCACCTAAGTAATTGTTTCATCTAACTTTAATTTAATAAAAAAAAGTTGAACACAAATTGTAGTGTACTAGTCTTTAATATAATCCTCCCACCTAGTACAAACAATTTCCTCATGTTGAACTTGCATTTCTCGATCATGTGACCGAGAAGACGAACCAACATTGTTACTTTGAGCCATTTGTTGGTCAATATCATCCTCAACTATATTTTCATGCTCATAGACCATAAATATTTCATCAGTACTATGGTATTCTCACAAATAATTATGTAACACTACACAAGCTATGACAATTTTCACTTGTATATCTATATCATAATGGTTCATGCCTTGTTTCAGCATTCTAAATCTATTTTTCCGAGCTCCAAAAGTTCGTTCAATCAGATTGCACAGAGATGAATTCCTATAATTAAACAGTTCTTTGGCATTTTGAGGCTCTCTTTCACTTCCTCGATAATCTTGCAAATGATAGTGTAGTCCTTTGTATGGAGCGAAAAATTCATTTGTGTTTCGAAAACCAGCATCAACAACATAATATTTATCTACCAACAAACATTTTATAAAGAATTACTAAAAGGATATGTGAGTAAATGAAACAACTTTGTGTAAATAAATAATATTTATTCTAAGGATGTAATTTAAAGTTACCATGTGGCGGAAATGGAAATTGTGATGTTGGTTCAACAAGTGCATTCTCAAGTACTTTATTATTATGTGTAGTACCTTCCCAAGCAACATCAACAAAGGTAAATCGCATATCAAAATCACAAGCACATAAGACATTTTGTGATGTTCTTCCTTTGCGATCATGATATGCTTGTTGCACCGCTTTAGGAACCTCCCCTTCTATATATGTTTCATCCATCGCACCAACACAATCCTACCAAATAAAAAATACATCAATATTAGTTTAGTCAACATAAAATAAATTGAAAGCATTATAGAATGCACTTCATAAAAATAATTTTTGTAAGAGTAATAAAAATAGTGCTTCCAAGACAATGCAAAGTCATAAAATAAATAGTATCTCTTTAAACAAAGTTTATTGGAAATATGTAACTAAATACTAATAAGTTACACGTAAAATATAAATGTGCACTTATTAAGGCCATAAAATAAATTTATTAATGTGTTTGAAATTTTACCTTAAATCAAGGCCAAAATCGAGTATTATGTCAAATTTTGGAATGTACACATGTCATATTTTTTTGTTGTATAAATATTGGTTCCATCTTGCTAATTGCCTCGGCAACTATTTTAACATGCCGGTTAATTGTTTCAAGTGAATGTTGAAAAGTTTAACTTGTCGAGCGTTGACTATCATTTCGTGCAATGATGGTTATAAAAATACTCAAAGCCTCCTCAATTTGAACCCGCGTGGTCCGACGCTCAATTGGCAACAAGTTATTTTGTTTGATCAAACTAACAAGTTGACAAACTATTTCAGGATAAAACCGCATAGATTCATACATACACATGTGATGTCCACAAAGAAGTTCATTGATCCATACCATACTAGGCCTAGATGTATGTTGTTGTGTTCGACATAACAACCTATGTTCTCGTCTGACTTGTTCGATATGTTCAACTACTGCAACGTAGAAAATAACATCCTCAATATCGCTATCAGACTCACTGGCACTTGATATGCTCATATCTTTCAACTACTCTTACAAATAACCTATAAAGTAGAAAAAAACATACATTGGTGGGTAAATAATAACTTAGAAGTTAAATACACTAAGATAAAAACAAACATCACTTACTTCTAACTATTTACAAGAAAAATCAATAGTTAAATATTATAGAATAACGAAATTTTTAAAAGTTACCATTTTGTAACTACTGAACCGAACCATTGGCTCCCACATGTTTGAGTCAAAATACTTCAAATAAAATTGAATTAAACAAAATTATACCTAGTCCACTTGACTAAATATTAATAACTAAATGATCATTTTTTCCCAAGTCCTCAATCCATTGGACTTGATATTCTTCAGTCATGTGAACGAACTTTTTGTGAATACTAAGATTAAGAAAGTGCGGCACCGCCAATGAAAATTGTCTTTTATCAATATTATGCTTAGTCATGAGATTTTGCAGTTGAATAATCACAACTTGCTCAGAGTAGATATCAATCTCATTATGTGTTGACGATTGTGCTTGTTCCCATTCTCGTTTCTCTTTTTCTTTTGCTTCCTCTTTATCTCTCTTCCATTTCAAGTGTTCCTTGAAATCAATAAATATGCCTTCGATTGTTGTAGGTCTCTTTTTTTTCTTTTTTTTCCTGAAAAAGATATAAAGTAAAATGTCACATTTTATCAAAGGTCACATAGTGAAAAGTAAAATACACAATACTAATCAAACAAGCTTACTGCCACATGTTGTCTCCAAATATCAGAAGGACAAGTGATTGTGTTTGTTTCAAGAACAAGATTGAAGTAAGTCCTTGAAATCCTTTAGATATTTCTTTAATGCTCTACATTTCGTCTTAATGCGATTTTCATCATAATAGTCTTGTTTGCCAGTTTTAGTCCAAAACTCATCAATGATTACCCTACAATGTGGACAGCTGATTGTAGAACCATTAAACACATATTTTCTTGCATCGTCATGTAAGACCTCAATGAGGGCTGATATGTCCTCTTCTGACCATTTTTCAACATTTGAACCCTAGGGTTTACTCATTCTTTTACGTTTCTACAATATAATAATAATAATATGATAAAAAAATTGTATTTGCTATACTCACTTTGATTTTCATAAAATTGAAAAAACTTGTTTCACGTGAACACCAAAATATTAATTAAAATTTTAGCTTATGTTTACCATGTTAACCGGTGGAGGCGCAATCACTGAATTTTTGTCCGAAATTCCAAAATCATCTTGACAAGTTATGTGCTTTGTATTCTAATTTCAAAAAAATATAACAAAGTAACTAACTAGCAATAAATGAGATTATAGGAAATTTATATCTATTCCTAAATCTAGTTAACCAATTAGAAAAAAATATATATATCTAGTCATACAAATTAAAAATTGAAAGAGTAGAGAATATTTAACTCACTTTGAAAATGATAGAAGACTTTTAGGTCAATTTCTTATGCTTTGTTGTTCAAATGAATATAACTATGGGTTGTTTTATTTATAGAACTATCTTATCACGTAATTTTTTCAAAAATTATTTGGCTCTTCAAAGTTTTATGGTTGAGCATAAATAATTATACATTTAAGCCTATCAACTAAGCCTACCAACCTAACTTTCACTTTATCAATTTATTGGAGTAAATAAGAGAACACCTTTCACTGCATGTTCAAAATTTTATTGTTGAGCATAAATAATTATGCATTTTAAGCCTATCCAACCAAACTTTCACTTCATCAATATATTGGAGTAAATGAAAAGAACACCTTTCACGGGCTCTTTAAGATTTTATAGTTGAGTATAAATAATTATGTATTTAAGCCTAAATCATATGATATCAATTTATTAGAGTAAATGAAGAGAAGAAATTTCACTCCATGTTCAAATAGATATAACTATAGTTGTAATAAATACAAAATGGTAGAAGTAATAAACTATGTGTTGGAGTAAATGAACAGAACAAATCTATTACTCAACAATTGGTTAGTGTGAGTTAAAGTGAATATATGTTGGTGAAAATAATAAATTTTATGTCGATGAAAATAATAAATTTTAAAAAGTAATTATGTAATTATAAATTATACTAGTTTTTTGACACGTGCGTTGCACCTGATTACCAATTCCAAAAATATATGTTATAGTAAATAGTTGCTTATTTAAGTGAAGATTTGAATAATAAGGTTAGCAAAAAATAATATTGCAGATTCTTTTGTTAATGTTCAATACGGATTGTCATATATATCTCTTATTCACGCAAACCTATGAAGATGGTCAATGAATAATTTTATTAGTTAAATGCAATAATGTATACATTTATTTCAATTTGATGAGGTTCAATCATGTGGTCAGTCTTATCTCACTAATATTACCTTATATACATTATTTGTTTTGTATTTTTCTTGTCATCTAACCAGATGTGCTTTGCATGTCTATTCCACGTTAAATTGTTTAGATGTCATATGAACATGTTAAGAGAACAACTACATTTTATATATTCACATATTTTCACATTTGTTGTGAGATAAAAAAAATTAAAAAAGAACTCGAAACATTTTAACAAAATATATTTTGAAGTTAGAAGATCTTGTTAACTTGATAATATGATAATACATTTGTGACATATATAATACTTTAGTTTAAATACAAATACCTACCCAAATATAAATAAATATTTGCATTAATGAAAATATTTATCTCATAAAATTAGCTATAAAATAAATAATAAAAATTAAATTAATACAAACTTCAATTGACGTTATTACAAGCCATATGAACTTTTCTTCGTCTAAAATACTGAAATATTAAGAAGTAGTAAATAAGTAAAACAGAAGGCAATATTTATATTGTAATAACTATTCCGAAGCAAACTTCCTGAGAGTTTAAATCACATAAATAACATTGATAAATAAAGTCATTATTTTGTCTTGAACATCAAAAATAAATCGTGACAATTCTCTAAATTTTGGAAAAAGATATTCAGAAGTATATATCTACATCACAAGAGAAATTGTTAACAAAAACAAATGAATTTAGACTACATCATGTTAACTTCGTATATTGGAACATTACATACTAATGTACATATTAAGCGAATATATCATCAAAATTATTTTCCTCAAGTACTCGAGGTTATGGAATATACCCTCTTAGTATAGAATGATTTACTTCATCAGAATAGTGGTACTTCATATTCCGCTAAACTTCGAACTCACGCAACGACATAAATCACACAAAAAAATGACAATAAATCACACAAAAAATTTAGAATGGAAGAAGAAGAAATGGAAGAAGAAGAAGAAGAAGAAGAGAGAGGAAACACTCTATTTATAGTCAACAAAGGGTAGTATGAACAAATATTTTTGTGTCTTATCTGAAAAGTCATGACTACTTCACAACTTTTTTAAAATGTCACAACTCTTTGGAAAAGTCACAACTTATTGAAAAAATCATAATTCTTTGGAAAAGTCACAACTCATCGAAAAATCACAATCCTTTGAAAAAGTCACAACTCATCGAAAAATGACAACCCTTTGAAAAAAGTCACAACTTATCAGAATTCACAACTCATAGAAAAAGTCACAACCTAAGTTAGGGATATTATATTAATTTAACATTCAAGTTAGGATTTCATGCTTTTAAGGTAATATAGATAATATAGATTTACATATGAAATAAATGGTTAGTAGATATAAAAGTGGGGTTGTTTTAATAAAATATAAACTTGTGGATCAATTTTTGTATTAAAATATCTCAAATCATCATATGGAATTCCCATATAATTCCATATCATGGTTTTTGGAGAATATGGAATCACATATCATGATATGGAATCAGCGTAAAATCGCATGTCCAAGCACTGATTCCATCTCACGATATCATATCATGATATGGTATCGCATGGACAAATACCTACTAGATCTTATAATAGGTATTGATTGATTATAGTGGAAAGACTATGTGCTTGATTGTTCATATCGTTATCGTATAGAATCACACAATAAGAATTTGTGATTCTTTTGTAACAACATGTTCCCGTTGTTATAGAAAAGCCAACGGGAGAAAAATTTGTGGCCGGAAAACTTTTTTTGGAGTATTTGGATTTTCCCAACCTTGTCTAGATTTGGACGAAATCACAGTCATTGAGGTGTAGGGAAATTTGGTAACAATCGGGTGAATCATTTATGATTTTGATTACATGAGTAGTTAGAGAACTTGTAAAGGAATCCGTACGACTTTACAGAATTAAATTTGGGCGAGTAGAACTTTTGGAATTGATCTTAGCGTAAATGGTATTTACTGAGCATCGTGGGTTAGAGGTTTGTTATGAAATGAGAATTTTGGAATTCTTGAAATAACACTCTGTCTCGAGAATGCCGCTTTGGCGCTGGGTTTTGCCGCTTTGGCGGGGTCGCTATGGCGGGGTGGTGGCCGCTGCGGCGGGCTCCACGCGAATTAAAGTTGTTAATAAACCCCTAAACGACCTCATATGCGCTTTTTGACTTTTAGAGCTAAGGAACGACCCCCAGGTGACTCCTACTCATTTTTCACCATTCTTGAGGCTAAAGGTAAGCTTTTCACCCCCCGAATCCATTTTTCGATCCGTAGAATGTGATAGAATGGGTTAATATTAATGGGGGAAGGTTTTGTTATAGATTTTATGGTGGAAACAACCATAATTTGGATAATTAGGATCATGGGTTTGATCTAGGGTTCATAGAATTGTTAGTAATTCGGGTAATTAATGATTGTTTATTGATTCCTGTATTATATTGACTATTTGTAGACCGAGAACAAGCAGAACGAATCCGGAAAGGGAAGGATCAAGTTTCTTAGGATTCAAGCTTGTTTGGAGGTATGTGATGGTTGTGATTCTATGATTGTTTGATGTATGCTTGCTCTTGCTTTATTATGATACTTGTATATGTATGAAAGTTGCAATGTTCATCACACTTGCTGTAAATGAGATAGATAATTGATGAATTCCATGAAATCATGACTTAAATGTATGATCTTGATGATATACTTTAGACTGTGATTGTGGTGTGTGAATGGGATTGGTTGCCTCGTTTCGGCATAATTAACTTGGATCGGTTGCCATGTTTCGGCATAAATATGGGATCGGTTGCCACGTTCCGACATAAATATGGGATCGGTTTCCACGTTCTGGCATGCTAACTATTTGGTTTGGGCTCCATGAGAGGACCAATGATTTGACATAAAATGTTAAGTTGTTCGTTGTTCGTAAATATTGTTAATATTGTATATGTTGATATATATGTATGTGATTATAATGTTGTTTGACTTGTTTATGTTACACTAGTGGGATAGCCGAGTGATCCTACCAGTACACTGTGATTGTGTACTGATTTTTCACTTGCTCTTATTTTTGTTGAGTACAGGGCATCTTCAAGCGGCTATTGACAGACCTCGCTTAGTAGATCACTGATCATCACTTCGAATTCAAGGGTGAGCCAATTCTTTCGGGCTACCATGGAATTCTCTTTCGTCTATCTCCATCATTTCCAGACTAAGACATTTGTTTTAGCTAGTTGATTAGTTCTTTAGTATGGGGTTGTATCCCTTCTTGTTTAGACTTGTTGAAATTTAGATGTTTTGGTACCTTGACTTTCAGGTTCTAGGTTATTCTTCTACATTGTTAGACTTTTGTTAGAGTTTATGGAAACTCTATTTTTATTTCCTTAGTGTTTGATTTAAATGCCTTAGTTTTTAGATTATTTGCTTGGTTTGGGTTGTAGTAGTGGTTCTCCCACCGGAGTGTTAGTGTAGGTGCCAATCACGACGGTCTGGGTCATGACAAAGTTGGTATTAGAGCCTAGGTTCGTTGATCTTGATGTACCAAAATGAGTCTAGTAGAGTCTCGCGGAACGGTATGGGGATCCCTTTACTTTTCTTCAATAGGCTATAGGACTTTAGGAAATCTCTATTTTTCTCTTATCTTCTTTCGTGCTATGACTTGATTCCAATTGGTATCGGGTGATTCAAATTGGTATCTAACCTTCTTCACTCTTTTGTTCGCAGATGGATAATACTAGATTCAACGGTGTTAGGACCGTAGCTCCCGTTAATGCTCCGGTTGAGGAATCTGCAGTGAGAGGTCACGGTCGAGGCAGGGATAGAGTAAGAGCTAGGGGTAAAAGCCGTGGAAGAGTAGAACCTGCTGGAAATGGAGCTCATTTTAAGAAACCTCCTATGAATGAGAACCCTTATGCACATCATGAAGAGAGAAAGAAGAATGTTGATATTGATGTTGAGGATTTGGGACAAGAGGGAGAGGTGCAGGCTGAGACTATAGGTGTTCCTCCTTTGGATCCAGTGTTAGCTCAACAGATCATGTCGTTCTTAGGGGGATTGGTTGGTCCTGCAGTGCTTCCTTCCACTCAAGTAACTCAAGCTCTTACTAATCCTCATGTTGCTAGCACTGTGCCCAAGTTGGGTGGGACTGGAGGTAATGATGCTTTCTTCCATCCTTTGTTGGGTTCTGTTATGATTGGTAATGAGCATGAAATATTGACTATGCTTCTGAAGCTAAAGCCTCCTGTGTTTCTTGGTTCTGAGAATGAGAATGCTCATGAGTTCATTCTGGATTGCTATGAAAAGCTTCATAAACTGGGTATTGTTCATCAGCATGGGATTGAGTTTGTGTCTTTCCAACTTCAAGGTGAGGCTAAGCAGTGGTGGAGAGCTTATATGGAATGCAAATCTTCTACTTTACCTCCACTTACTTGGACCTAATTTCATGCTCTATTTCTAGAGAAGTATATGCCTAGGACGTTGAGGGATTGCAACAAAGATGAGTTTATGCCGTTGGAGCAAGGTGGTATGACTGTGGCTGCTTGTGAGGCCAAGTTCCATGCTTTGTCTAGATATGCTACTCAATTGGTGATTACTGAGGAAGAGAGAATCCGATTATTTATTAGGGGACTAAATTTTGAGTTGCAAGTATTATCTGTTCAAATGACTTCTGCAGGGAGAAGCTTTAATGAGGTGACAGACTATCTTAAGAAAGTGGAGGGGGTGAGGCAAGACAGTCAAGCTAAGGCTTGGGCGAAAAGGGCCAAGAACTCAGATAAATTTCAAGGTTCTTATTCCAAGGGGTCCGAAAGACCAACGCTTACAGCCAAGCCAATTCAGTCTGCTATGCACCCTCTACAAGTAGTTACTCAGAAACTCCATCTCATAATTTTCAGGATAGCCAGGGAGTCGCGCCTTCGACGGGCGGCAGACTATCTTTTGATCGTACTTGTTACAACTGTGGAGAACCTGCGCATATGAGGAGAGATTGTCCCCACCAACGTGTGTTAGATTCCACACAGCAGCAGTCTAAAGTAGTGGTATCCGCTGGGAATAGTAATAATGGTAGAGGACGGCCACAAGGTGGACGAGTAGGTAATCAGCGAGGCCGTGGAGATAGAGGAAATGGTAACAGATGTAGGGGTAACGCGCAACCATGCATGAAAGTGGCTCGTCATGATGATAGGGCTCAATGTTATGATTTTCCAGGTAAGAATGAGGCGGAGGAGTTTGATGCGGTGATTACAGGTACGATTCTTGTCTGTGACCAGATGACTAATGTGTTTTTTAATCCGAGTTCTACTTATTCATATGTATCCGTGAGATTTGCCTCAGATTTTGATATGATTTGTGATATTCTTGATGCCCCTATTTGTGTTTCTACCCCAGTTGGAGAGTCAGTCATAGTTACCCATGTCTATCGTGCTTGTCCTATTTTGTTTGTGGAATTTCAAACTTGGGCTAACTTAGTGATTTTGGATATGATTGACTTTGACATAATCTTAGGCATGACTTGGTTGTCCCCCTATTATGTTGTGCTTAATTGTAATACTAAGTTTGTAACTCTAGAAATTCCGAGAAGGGAAAAATTATAGTGGGAAGGGGTGTACAAGCCTAAGCAAGCTAAGATTATATCCTCCATTCGGGCTAGTAAATTGGTAGAGCAGGGTTGTTTGGCTTATTTGGCTCATATTAGGGATGTTGAGATTGAGGCTCCATCCATTGAGTCTATACTTGTGGTGTCTGAGTTTGTTGAAGTGTTTCCTGATGACTTGCCTGGTATGCCTCCGAATAGAGATATAGAATTTTGCATTGATTTAGAGCCTAGTACGCACCCCATTTCTATCCCTCCATATCGCATGGCTTCGGTAGAATTAAGAGAGCTTAAGGCTAAAATCCAAGAACTTCTTGATAAAGGATTTATTCTTCCTAGTGTTTCCCCATGGGGTGCCCTAGTTTTGTTTGTTAAGAAAAATGATGGTAGTATGATAATGTGTATAGATTACCGGCAATTGAATAGGGTCACTGTTCGAAACAAGTACCTTTGCCTCGAATAGATGATCTTTTTTACCAATTGCAAGGTGCATCAATTTTCTCTAAGATTGATCTAAGATCCGGTTACCATCAATTGAAAATTAGGCATGAGGATGTGCCCAAGACGGTGTTTAGAACTCGCTATGGGCACTATGAGTTTTTGGCTATGTCTTTTGGTTTGACCAATGCGCCTTCAGCTTTCATGAGTTTGATGAATGGGATGTTCAAACCATTTCTTGATTCGTTCGTTATAGTCATTATTAATGATATTTTGGTATATTCGAAAAGTGAGGAAGAGGATGTCAACCATCTTTGTAGTGTTTTAGGTGTTCTTAGGAAGCAAAAGCTATATGCTAAATTTTCTAAGTATGAATTTTGGATGAAATCGGTTGCATTTTTGGGGCATATAGTTTCAAAAGAAGGGGTAATGGTAGATCCTCATAAGATTGAGGTAGTTAAATATTGGGTTCGACCAAGTTTTGTGACGGAAGTTAGGAGTTTTGTGGTGCTCGCTAGCTACTATCGTTGATTTGTGAAAAAATTTGCTTCCATTGCCACTCATTTGACTAACTTGACCAAAAAGGAGATACCATTTGAATAGACTGAAAAATGTGAGGAGAGCTTTCAAAAGCTAAAGACTCTTTTGACCACTGCACTTATTCTAGCATTATCGGTTGAATGTAAAGATTTTATTATTTATTGTGATGTTTTGCATTCTGGTTTAGGTGTTGTGTTGATGCAGGATAAGAATGTTATAGCTTATGCCTCGCGTCAATTGAAGGTGCATGAGAGGAATTATCCAACGCATGATTTAGAGTTGGCAGCGGTAGTGTTTGCTCTTAAGATCTAGCGGCATTACCTCTATGGTGTTAAGTGCGAAGTGTTTACTGATCATCGTCGTTTGCAGCATGTGTTCACTCAAAAGCATATGAATTTGAGACAACGAAGGTGGATGGAATTACTTAAAGATTATGATGTGACCATTCAAGACCATCCGGGCAAGGCTAATGTGGTGGCAGACGCTTTGAATCTAAAAGTGGTGAGTATGGGTAGTTTAGCTTGCTTAAGTGTAGCCAAACGACCTTTGGCTAATGAAATTTAGACCTTAGAGTCTAAGTTCATGTAGTTGGTCATCTCAGAAATAGGTGGGGTGTTAGCTAGTATTGAGGTAAGGACCACTTTCATTGAAGAGATCAAGACCAAACAAATTGAAGATGAGAATTTGGAGGAACTTAGAAAGAAGACTGCGATGGATAAGGCACAAGAGACCAATCTTGATGCGGATGGTGTGCTAAATTTCAACGGGAGAATAGGTGTTCCTAGAGTAGATGATTTGATTGAGAAATTGTTGGCAAAGTCTTATGGTTCGCGATATTCTCTTCATCCGGGTGTGACCAAGATGTATAGAGATCTGAAGCGAATTTATTGTTGGCAGGGCATGAAGAAAGACATAGCGGAGTTTGTAGCGAGGTGTCAAAATTGTCAACAAGTGAAATATGAACATCAAAGGCCTGCAGGTTTACTTCAAAGAATGCCAATTCCGGAATGAAAGTGGGAAAGAATCATTTGCAATTAAACCAAGGAGCCACAACCTCAAACATCCACAAAAACAATGTTAATCACAATTATAGCTCAAAAACCCAAATATATAGACAGAACAATAGTCACAAAAAGGTGGGCCTCACCCAACCACAAACAAAAGTTATTTGTCCTCAAATGCAAGCAATAAAATATCAAAAAGTCAATGAAAATAAGATAGAGAAGGAGGTAAAAAGGGATCATGTCTAAACAGTCGCTCCATCTTTCTTGGCATCAATGCCCGGTGTAGTTCTTTGAACCTGGGCATCAGTACCCGGAGTCACCTCAGAAATAGTAGGTCCACTAGGGTCATCTAAGGGTGTATCTGCCAAAGAAGCCTGCACAGCTGTATCTACCATGGCCTCCTCAGTCTTCGTAAGGCCTTCATAAGAAGCCTCATTAGCAACCCCAAGCATCTCCTCATCCGTCTCAGCCTCGGACTCAGGATGAGCTGCCTCCTCAACTCTCATTATCTCTGGTGGTAGCCGAAGGAATATCTGGTTCGACTGGCACATCTGGGATCTCCACTATCCCGAAAATCATAGACATGTCAGTGGACTTCAGCTGGTCCACATCTCTCCTAAGTGCAGCAATGGCAGTCTTTAGAGCCGTCACCTCCTTGGTGGCCCCTTGGCCACGCTCACACACCGCTACCCATGAGGGAATCAATAGTAGAACTCAATGGTGTCACAACATCAACTGGGGCAGTCTGAATCATGCCCGGATTGGAGGCCTCAAGCCTGCAACACCACAATCCGTAGAATGGGCAAGCTGCCCCATCCAGAATAATGTAGCCTGAGTGAGCAGGGGCTGGGAAACAATAGCAGTAGATCTCGTAGGCAATGTAGCAGCAGAGGAACCTGGAGTATCAGAAAGAACAACACTAGAAGTACCTAAAGGCCCAGGGGCCGGAGTAGGCAAAGGTGCCTCAGCAGGTAGTGTGTCTGTGTCAATAATCGGGGAAGAGTCCACCGAGGCTGCCTTCTTCTTCTCCGCCTTGATTCTTCGAATATCAGTAGAAGATGTGGGAATCACTTCCACATCCTTCTTCATATCTCTAGGAACCCGACCCCGTTTGCACAACTTGGTGATCAACACTAGAAAAGGGAGGGAAGTCTGGCACTGTTTGGCCCTCATGACCATCTCATGTGCCATAGTTATCCCCAGATTTATCCTTGTCTCATTAATTATGCAACCCAGACAAGCTACCTTGGCTAGGCAGAGGATTGACTCGTTTTGGGATGGCATGATAATGTTGCTGATAAAGCCAAACCAGAACCTTGCAGCTATGTTTAAATCCTTTTTTTCAATCGGTGATCCAATCTCTAGCCACTTGGGAATACCATCTCATATTAGCAGGGCCAACCACTTCTTCATATTTTCTAGTGTCTTTGTGCTGATCAAATGCTGGCACTCGTCATCAATATCATCAGGACATTCCAGGACAACATTAATAGCCTCACTATCACATCAGACCTTCTTTCCCCAGACAATTACGTAGTCAACCGGCTTGAATGCAGCTACCTGCTTCTTTCTCGGTGGTACAAAGGCTCCATAGGCAGCGTAGAACTCCCGGACCCAATTAGGAATGTAAGGGCCATGGGGCTTGGTGAAGAGTTGGAAGTTATGCGACTTTAGGCAACTCATTATCTACGGGTACCTATTAATAACTCGATCAGTGAACATACGCTTCTCTTCAATAATGGTCCTCAGCCCCTCAATCTTCAGTTTGTTCATAGACTTGGGAGGAGGACCCTATACTGGTGGTGCTAGGACCACAACTTGCTCTGGTGGGAGAAGGAGGAGTGGTGGCCTGAGGAGTCCTGATCCAAGACGGTTCATTCATCCTTTTGGATCGCAGCTCTACCCTCTATGCAGCTAGTGACTCATCTTCGGGCTCAGAAGCTGCAACGTGCTGCTCCTAGTTCTCACCCTCACTCTCAGAAGTGGTGAGGTAAGTAGCGTAGATACCGTCACTGTCGGAGATAGCCTCCGGTGATGCAGTTGCCTTCCCTTTGCCCTTTCCTTTCCCACCAGTTGTGGGAAGTTTGGTGGCCTTGACTGTGGATGCAGCTGCATCCTAATTGATTTTTATCCCTTTTACCCTCTTGAGGGGGGGGGGGGGGATATCCCTACAAGCAACATTTAGTCTAGACAGGTCTACAAAAACATCAAAAAAAGTTAGAAACAATTCAAGCAAAAGCACAAAAAAATAGTTGCAGACAGACTTGCCGAACTAGTCGGAGAATCACCGAATCGCTTTGGCAAGCCAGATTGGGTTCGCCGAAAGGATTGGTTCAAAAAGTTCTCAGAAAAATGGCATGTCAGCAATGGGAAGGGCCTTTCGGCGAATCGCCGACAACATTCGGCAAGCCAGGCATAGATCGCCGAAAGTTACAGTGCAATTAAGGATAAGGGGCGCAGACAAAGGGCGATGAAGGAAGACCTTGGGCGAGTCGCCGAGTGCACTCGGCGAACTCAGGCTTCTCGTCGAAATTTACAGAACCTTTTTCAAGATAAGGCATGAAAATAAAGGTGAGAAGGGGAACTACGGCGAACCGCTGAGTAGTTCGGCGAGCTCGACCCAGCTCGCCAAATGACCCAACGTGCCTACTTTCAACCCAACTCCCCAAATTCAACCCTGCAGTCCCCAAAACAAAAATCAAAACATGCACTATTACAATTAAGCTAAGACCCATTACACCCATCCCCCCGGGATACTCAGACTTCTCCCGGTTTGGCCAAATTTGTCAATTTGACGACTTTTGCCCTTAAGAATGACGTCAATTGCTCCATCATTGGACAAATTATGTCATTTTGCACAAATGCAGGTTACTTAGACTTCACCTGATTAGACCCAACAACATGCAAGCACAACCCCGCCATTTTAATCAATTTTATAGCACGAAAAACTCAAGAATTCAACAATATAGGCATTACGGGCACAATATTCAAATTAACAAAGGCACACACATAAACAATTATTATCTAGCACACATCACTAAGACAAAATCAATTGCAAATGAATACAAAAAAAAACAACCTTTGATACCGAATAAATACTTTGAAGCGCTAGGCGGCAAAGTCATCCACTCCGAACACAAACTTGACGACTAAGATACGATAAAAACACAAAAATATGTAATACTAAAGTGCGGGTATGATTTTGGAAAGGTTAAAAGTGAGGGAAAGTGAAAGAGTTCTAACTTTTGAACCTTTGGCCTTAAAAACCATCCAGTTCTCGCCTATTCGGCGACATATGTTTTGCTCACCGACCCACTCGGTGACACACCAAGTGGAATTTACCTACTCGAGTTTACAGGACCTCTAATTATTGTGGAGGTCCAGACGGCGGACAAGTCGTGATCGCCGACCTGGTCGGTGATTCACCAATCAGCTCCCGGGCTCACTGAATTTTACAGACTCCAATTTTAAAATGTCTTGAGTCCAATGGCGGTCCATGTCAGGCTCGTCGACCTCTTCGGAAAGTTGCCGATTGGACTTTTAGCCCATCAATCTCTGCCTTTCTAACACATCCTACGCTTTAACTTGCACAATCAACACACCATTATTTCTAAAACAAAAATAAAACGATACAACCTTGGGTTGCCTCCCAATAAGCACCTTCGTTAACATCGTGGCATGACTTCCCCACTCAATGTTGATTTGTGGGGTAGAGACCAGAAAACACATGACCCATTTGGGTCTCCAGAATGGATATGGAATATGAAGCAGTCATCTCATTCAGCAGTGAGACATTCTCTTTTATCTCATTCAATACTTTGTTGAGATCTTAGACTTTGTGAAGAATGAGATAGAGTATCTCTTATATTTGTCCACCATCATACACCTTGGGCTTTATACGCTCGTGACGGGAAATGTATCGGTCTTTATTTTTGTCCGGTGCTTCCAATTCCATGATCTTTTTTGCCACTAGATCCAGTTGAGTTAACAGTGTGGCCAAAATCTGGTCCTTCTCAGTCTCCTTGTTGGTCTTGGTCATGTGATAAAGGAGATGGGCTACTATTGCATAGAGTAGTCGTGAAAGTTGCCCCAGAGACATTTGGTCAGCCACTCCTCTGTTTTCCAGACCAAGACCTCTATAGAAGCGGTCCAATAGCATGTTATCTAAGATTCCATGAGCTGGGCACTACAGCAATAGTGACTTCATTCTAAGCAACATCTCATAGATTGATTCACCCTCTATTTTCCTGAAACTTCGGATGCTATCCCTAAGAATCATCATTCTCAAAAGAGAGAGGTCTATTTGGTCACCATTGCTACAACACATGCTCTTTTATTCTGCTCTAATCAAGATACACGAAAACCAAAATTGAAAGTAAGTAGATTCAACTATAACTAACAAGAACAAAATTCAACTTTACTAAAGAATCTTAACCAACACCACTCCCCGACAGCGGTGCCATTTTAATTTCACGTATCAAGACACTTCATCCAATTCAAACTATCAACGATCATTAGATAGTAATATAACCCAACTTAATGAGTTGGGGTCGAATCCCGCTAGGAGTGGTACGTGCTTAAGATTCAAGAGCCAAGTACAAATATGTTCAAGTCAATCATAGGAATAGATATTTACGAATAAAAACATAATTCAAATTTAAGGGTGACACAAGTGTAAAATATGTGGGTTTTGGTTTTAACTATCAGCTACAACAATAGCAAATAACACGAATTAACAAGTAATGAGACGGGTTCTTGGGATGTGATTGGATCATAGGTTAAGGTAGAAAAATAGGTAATTGCTACTGATAGTAACTAGCTATAAATTAGTGAATAAGCTAGACTTTAGTGGGGATAAACTTTATCTCGAACAATTTACCTCGAATCAAGTTGGTTTCTCTCGAACACCAACAAGCAGCAATTAAGAACAACCTACGCTTTAGTCCATTCACTCTCTTGAGCTGAATGTGTGGAAAAGGGTTTAGGATTCACTCTCTCGAGTTGAACCCATGACAACCCAATACCCACAAACCATCAAATCAGTATTCTAGGTTTTAAACCTCTCTCTGGAACAAGCCAAAACCCCGAAGGTAGAATTGCATTTGCAACTACAACCCTTTAAATTAACCCACAATTACTTATTGAAATCACCTTTATACACCATTGAAATTATCAGTTAACAATACCCGTAAGCTAAATCTACCCATAATCACACTCCAAGAATTGTGTTTTTAGCTAGACATCATAAAAGATAGAAACCGTTACCAAATTGTGTTTCCATCAACTGGATAAGATTAATTTAATCTTTACAAAGGTCCAAATTAAAGAATCTCAGAGACCCACTTCTAATTTCTCAAAAATGGAGAACTTCAATTCTTCAAAGCTAAGGAAAATATTGTCTCAATACTCTCAGTTCTATATCCAAAACTGATAAGAAATTCTATATTATGAAAACTGATACTAAACTAAGAATTCAAAAAATGTATTTATAGTCACCAAAAATATGCTGCGAAGGACCATTTGGTGCAGTAAGTCGGGATCGCCGATTACCTCGACAATCCACCCTTTGGTCAGTTCGATTGCCTTTTTGCTTTGTCCTCAGCATCTTCAAGTTCTGTAACCTTGGGCGATCAAACACTGCATCGCGGAACCGTTCGGCGGACGCCGACTGCTCCTTTCTCTCACCAACTTGCTTTTCTCATTCAGGGATTTGCACACTGGAACTTTAGGTGAGACGATGGCCACTCGGTGAGTCACCCAATGGATTAGGTGATCATCAGGCCTTTTTTCTTCCTTCTTTCAGACGCCTTGTTCCTTTTTGCCCATTAGTGTCCATGCTTTGTTGCTAAATCCAAATACTTGGATATCAAGGATTTTACATCAGTTATTAGAACAAAATAAACATTTGAGGACACTAAATCTATCCAAATAAATCCCTAAATAAGTCCAAATCGTGGATTCATCAGCGTACTCCTTCACACTCATATATCCTTAATGAAGATTGATGAACTCAAGTACCTTTGCATCCCTCATCTTAAGGGGAAATAATTTATCGAGGAAAGTAACCTTAACCTTTTCCCAATCGAGAGGACCTGAATTAGCTACCCTCCCCTCCTTCAATTGGTTGACCTATACTTAAGCAACACCCTTATGTTGGTAAGCGTCTAACTCCACCTTTTCCTCCGGTATTACTTCCATAATTATCAAAATCTTACACACCTTATCAATGAACTCTTTAGGATATTCATCAACCTTAGACCCATAAAGTTTCGGAGTATTCATCCTAGTGAAATCCCTCACTCTAAATGTTGTTGTACCCACATTTGGCTTCACGGGAACCACAACCCATCTATTGGCTTGGGCCAACACATGAAAAGCAGCCTTAAACTCCATATTAGTCACTTGTTTGGCCAAAGGATCGACCGGAGCTTGAAGAGGAGCCTCTTGTTCCACATTCTCTCTCGCATTTCTTCTAGAATATATGCTCTTCGAGTAGCCATATCCTGTAGAGCATAAGATAAGGATTAGGAGAGAGACATTATAGTGTTAAACTCTAGCGCACAACTATAGAGTAATGAAATAAGTGGAGTTTCCTAATAATCTTGTAGCCTCTCATTCATAAATATGGTGCACTTCACACTCATTAACGTGACTCTATTCAATGTGGCTAATGAGACATCCTAACACCTTTCTAAACCTTATGCTCTGAATACCAAGTTTGTTAGGACCGAAGGTAGATCCTAGATGTAACATGGTGTATAGGACCTTGAGAGGCCCCATATAAGCCAATTAGCATGCATAAACAAGATACAATAAAATCGAAAGAGATAAAAAGAAATATTTCAAATCAATAGTTTTATAAAAGTAAAGCAGAAATCTCTAATTGTGTCATTTTCCATCTAATACATCAAGACTGAATGGGACGTAACCCTAACATCACGTACAAAGTTTGAAAATAAAAAAAGGCTGAAAAGTGTAAAAGTACGGTCCTCAAAGCGTGAGGACTCACCAAAACTCGATATCTCCCAACTGACCTCTATCCATGAAACTGTGAACCCTGAATGTCGAACTTTACATTTTGGGAAATGTAGGCAAAAGTATGTGTTATTACAATAATGTACCAAGTATGATAGCCATGCATAAAATCACATAAAAACATGCTAAAAGGGGACATTTCCTAATATGCATAGACCAAGATAGGAACACATATAAAAGGTTTAAAACATAGTTCATGAATAAGGTCGATGCAGGTAAAGTCATCCTTATGTTCTGTATTAGATACTTCTTTGAGTAACTATAAATAATCATAACTTATGGGAAGTAGCCTTAACCGACATGTAAGACCATGTGAGCTAACAACATGGAATTCGATGTCTCCCACACCAAAAAGGGGTGTCCTACTTCCCAATGTATGAACATGAATTTCTAAATTACGTGATACACTAGCTAATGTCTATATAGATAAATCCTATGTTGGCACTTAGTTTATGGGACATGGGTAATTGCCACTTGTCCACTCGGTGCTAAGCATAACTTCCATGGAATGTTTATTAGACTCATTTTAACTTAACTTTCATAAGACATGGGTAGTCGCCTCTTGTCTTATCATGCTAGGGCATGGGTAATTTGCCTCTTGACTAGTCTTTGGAGGACATGTGTAATCGCCTCTTTCCTCAATATTAGATTAGCTCCTTATCATTGGTTCAATTAAGGTGAGAAATCGTTTCAACCTTAAGAACCATTATTATGTGAGGAAACCTTTTACAACAGAACAATAACAACACCATTGATACTTCACTCTCAAAGCATCCTTAGAACATTTACATCAACTTCATAAGAACATGCATGATTTCATGAACTCATCTTTCACAGTTCCAAACCGGCATTATACCATCATAACTTTGAAACCATGGGGCACGCATAGTTCGTAGGGAATCACCTTAAAATCATGGAATTATATTAATTCATTCTTGATAGATCGTAAAACAATCAATTAAATCAATAATTAAGAGAACCCATACCGTAGAAGAAAAACTCTAACTAAATTGGTGGTTTCTAACTTTGTAAATTGGAGAATTTGGGAACTCCATGAAGGAAAGGGCCTCATGGATGAAAACTATCATACCTCAATGCCAAACGCTTGACTTCAATGGAGAATTAAGAGGCTTCATCTTGACACCCTAGGTTACTTCTTCAACTTCTAGAGAGAGAAATATTTGAGAGGAAGACGTGTTCTTCTTTGACGAATTTGAGAGACTGGTAAGGTCTCTATACACTTTACCCTCCTTAGACACCACTTGTGGGATTCCACTGGGTATGTTGTTGTTTTTTAATATGCCGATTTCAATTTTCCCTTTTCTAAGATTATTCTTCTATTTTATCAAATTCTGGTTTTGTGTATCAAAAGTCAATATCATTGGGAAATTGGGGAAGGGATTATAAGGTGGGGAGTTTTCACTACCCAAAGTACCACCGTAGATGCGACATGTCTTATAAGACCCCGAAAGTACCTACACAAGACACCTAGCATATATCATACAACTTAATAGAGTTGAAAGAGTTCGAAAGACAGTTTTTATATCAAAAAGTTTGTAAAAAATGAAGCGGAAGTCTAACATAGTCTTAAAGTCATCTATTACATCAAGAGTGATTGGGACATAACACATCCATCCCATACAATATTTGAAGTGTAAAGACAATAAGCAATAAAGGTTCGGTCCTCAGAACATGAGGACTCACCACTCTTCAAAAGCTACTAAGGAGATCACTAGCTATGAGGATGCAGAATAGGAGCGTCAACCCTACATTAGTGAAACAATGTAGGAAATAGTATGCGTTAGTAGAAACAATGTACCAATTATTATAGCAATGCATAAGAATTATGAAATCATGCTAAAAGAACTTTTCGCGATATGCAAAGACCAAGTTAAAACATAAGATAGGGTTAGAAAACATAAATCGTGATAATGGTTAATTCAAGTTTAATCATCTTTAAAACACATATGAGATACTTTAAAAGTAACCTTGGTTCATTACTGTGGGAAGTAGCCATTAACCGACATAGACCATGTGAGCTATAACATGGAATCATGTGTACTCCTCCCACACCGAAAAGAGAGTATCCTACTTGCCAAGGTAAGGACTATGAACTTCTAGCTTTAGTGGATCCACTAAATAATGTCTTTCTAATACCATCATCTTCTATCTATGGCAATCATACTATAGTGTCACATAATTATTAGACACGAGTATTCGCCACTTGTCCACTCGGTTCTAAGCATAAATCCCACAAAATAGTTTATTAATCTTAACTCATCTTATCATTATGTGACATGGGTAATCGCCGCTTGTCTCATCATTCATGGAAAGGTACCATTAAGCAACTAATCCAATCTAGAAATATCATAGAGTAGCTCCTTAGACCACACGTGAGAAAATTGTTCACCATCCATGATCTTTTCATAATAGCTTTTAAGTCCCATAGTAATTCACTTCATGCTAGAAATGCCCTACTACTCATAGAAATAGTTTTTAAAGTGGCATCTATAATCATTGATGGCATATCCGGATATCATACTAATCAAGACCTAATTTAGGAAAATACCTCGAAAAGCATTGAGGGAAAATCTAGATGTCATTCATGTTATGTGTCCACATTTCATAGAACATATAGATACCTTCATCTATAAGCATTACTTTCATAAACTTTTCATACCTTGATGCCAAAAGTTTGTAATTAATGGAGGATTTCGAGACTTGACCCTAAACTTTTTCTTCATCCTAAGAGAGAGAAAAATTTAAGAGAATTAATTTAATTCCGTGATTTTGGGGGTAAAAGTGTTTATATAGGGCTTAGGGTAGAAGGTAAAACAACATAGTATTGAGTTAAAACAATTGAAAAAAGATTGAAACAACTGAGACTTAAAACTGTCGAAATGCCTCTCACAAGAGTCTTCATGGACTGTCATGATCACCAGGGCCCGTCTAGCAGGTCGTGAAGATGATCTGTTTGACAGAGCTTCACTAAAACGAGCATAAGTTTTTACTTTGGGCTCGAAATTAGGCAAACTCGGTGGCGGTGGAAAGATGACTCAAAGATCTATAAGTTGATAGGTCATGGGCCACCTAATTCATTTTGCGCTGAAAGATATGATTTTTTGAAGTTGACTCTTAACTCTATGTCTAATATGTTTTTGTCACATACAGCAATCACATACTGTTTAGACATTTGTGGTCGTTAATAGTGACTTGGAGTGAAACCCTTTTTAGGGTGCCATGAAGGGTCCATGGTCTGTTTTGGGTTCCTGGATCTTTCCCGTTTTCCCTTTCTAGCCCTTTCCAAATCCCGGGTGTTACAATATCTCTCTCTTGAGAACAGATCGTTATCAAGTAAAGAACCCAACTTGTAGGTTGGGGTCGATCCCACGGCGAATAAGGCTTTTTGATTAAGTTTAACTACATTATTGAACTTTAGTCAATTATATTTTACCTTTTCTTTTATTTTTGTTTCTCTTAGGTTCCTACTCTAGTGTATGCCAAGTACATGGAGTCGAGGCTAACCACTGACTCCATACGATCCAGGGTTGACCAAAACTTTGCAAAATATGAATAATCAAGAGGTCCAAGTAAATCCAATAGGAGGAAATCTAGGTTATGGAGTTGAGTTGCAGCCTCTTGGGGTTGTTAATGAGCACGCTGAGGATTATGGTGGTAACCTACCGGGAGATGCATTGAGGGTGCAGAATCGACCAGAACCAATGTTGCGTGATAACTATAGGGTCGACTTCAATACTGTTGAATTTCCCCGGCAGCAGCACCAAAATTTGATACGCTAAAATTACACCTCCCTAAAGAAGTATAAGTGATGGTTATCAAGTAAAGAAACCAACTTGTAGGTTGGGGTCAATCCCACGAGGAATATGGTTTAGACTTAAACTTAACTCACAATTATATTCGTTTAGTCATATTATTTCCGACAAGTAAGTAAAGGTGGGGGGGGGGGGTTGTGTAACAAATAACTGATTGTTGTTTAGAGAACAAGTGAGCAAGATTCGAACTTTGGTTGTTATCAATGAGAGAGAGAAACTAGGGCATATGTGTTCCCCATAAACTCATAACACAATAATCCTAATTATAGTAATCCTATCCTAGTGTATAACATGCAAAGTGGTAAGATATGTATCCTTAAGTGTTTGGTCCGCCAAATAGGAAATTTCACCCCGCACCTTGGTCCGGATAAGTGTGTATAATTTACTAACCCTTACCTTTACCTCATATTAAACATCACATCAATGTATGGCTTAGTTTTCACCCTCACACCAATTGACATTAGACTATTAGATAGTATCACATTAAATCTCTGTTGACAATTCTTTTCTTATTAACTACCTCCTTGGTCAGGCAAGTTCTAACGCGTGCACTCGTTAAAAAGACTTCTAAACGAAAGAATTAATAATGCATCCATCAACACTATTCAAGAAATACTTAATTATTATTCATACTTTGTTAATTGTTCATGGTTCCCACAACCCTAGTTGTGGATTTAGTTACTCATGCTTGGAAGAACACAATTCATATTTTTAGAAGAAAAATGCATGAACTTACGTAATGAGTAGAAGAAATCCGTAGTCTCCAATTGAAATTCAAAGCAAAAATCTTTATAAACTGAAATCCGGAAATCAAATTGCTAAAGTTTTCAATTTAATTCCCAAGAAAATACCAAGAACTGTAGGTTAACAATAATGTCTAACCCCCAAAAATGAGGTTTACATACCCTATTTATAGAAAAAACTTGTCCTAAACAAAAAGGAAAGGAAATAAGGAAATAAACTGTTGGACGCGGCTTCGATCGACGAGACTGACCTACGGACCGTGGATAGACCTACGGTCCGTAGATCCCTTCCGTAGCTCAAGACTTAGACTTTTTCTCAGAAGCTAGAACCTTCAATTTTCAGACACAAACAACGGACATGCAGTATGGACCGTAGGTTGACCTACAGTCCATGGGTCCCCTTCCGTGGCTCCACACTTAGAACTTTTCCTCAGGTACTAGAATTCAAAATCTCTGAATCGATCGACGGTTGTGCAGGACGGCCCGTGGGTCGACCTACGGTCCGTCACTCTCTTCTGTAGTTCCACACTTAGTCAGATTTCCTTGAGGATCATTCCACGCTAGCCCAACGACGGACCGTTACCGGACCTACGGTCCGTAGGTCACTTCCGTGGGTGGCCACTTCTGCAGAATTTCAGTTGTCTCTCTCTCGACCTCGTCCAAGTTTATTTCCTGCAACTATAGCATAATAAACATTAGTTCTAATACAAAATGGCCCTAGACATACACAACTCTTAAGTGAAATGTATTAAAAATATTGTAAACTTACGGTATATATCAAACATTCATCCGCAATGGAACTCGAACTAGCACGAAAGGGTAGGAGAGAAACTGGCAACCCAA
This sequence comes from Solanum acaule, assembly GCA_036250505.1. Classification (NCBI taxonomy): domain Eukaryota; kingdom Viridiplantae; phylum Streptophyta; class Magnoliopsida; order Solanales; family Solanaceae; genus Solanum; species Solanum acaule. The sequence goes on along the minus strand of JAJOOR010014264.1, from coordinate 3,521 downwards.
CATTAATGCAACTCAATCAAAATGCATAGAACCAAGGAGGAACCTCAACTCCAACCTAAAACATGTTTAAAATATCATTTCATAGGGTCTATATGCAGGTGATACTCAAATACACATACTCATGAAGCAATAAATCAAGCTAAATCATATCTTCAAAAATTCAATTTTTTCATGAGCATGCATGCATGAGGAAACGCGGGAATGACTAAAACACAAGAATCCTAAACAGTGAACCATGAGGGGATAATGCCTCAAGCGAGACCCGATGAAAGAAGGAAAAAGATAGGGATACTAAGACATCACATCACTTCCAGCTTTGACATACCAAGCAATAGTAAGGAACTTTTCCAAAATCAACATAATTCTACTCACACCTCAACCATGAAGTAAACTATCTCCCCCTTGGGAGAAAACCTCACCAGTCTTTTCAAATCCATCTCCCTTAATCCAATCATAACACTAAAGTCCTAACAACTAACCATTTATATCAGTAAAAACACTTAAGAAGTCTCCCCAAGGATTTCAAGGACTAGTCCATACATATTCCCCATACTTGGATTCTTACCATAACCAATGAAACACTCAATATCAGGCAATACGTAACCTCAAGCTAAAAGACCATAACTTACGAATTCCCGCATCCAGGGAATCCTCATGATCTTGTCGAGCCTGAAGCGCATAAAACATATTTTTCTTCGGGTTTGTTGAACCAAAATCTCTAAATTGAACTTGCCTACCATCTCTTCCTTTAGTCATAAGTGATGGACAATCCTTTATCTTATGGCCAGTCTTACCACAACCAAAGCAACCAACCGTACTGGCTAAGAATTTACCCTTATGTCTTCTTCCACACTCCCTACACTCGGACACTATTTGCTCACTAGAACCCTTACCTTGAAAACGATTTCCTCCCACAGACCTTAAATGTGATAAAACACCATTATCCCTTCTTTGCCTCTTTGAATCCATAGCCATCTCCTTAAGCCTTTCTTATTCTATTTGTTCTACATGAACCGTCAAACAGTAGAAATCCATCATCTTAACAAGCATGGCGGTTAGGAATTCTTTGACCACTAAGTCAGAAGCACCCGACACAAATTTAGTCATCCTTACCCTTAGATCGGTAACCATAGTTGGAGCATATTTGGACAATTTAATGAATTTTAAAGCATACTCCTTCATACTCATATCCCCTTGATGAAGGTTAATAAACTCAAGTACTTTTGCCTCCCTAATCTCAAGGGGAACGAGCCTATCAAGAAAAGCAACCTTAAATTACTCCCAATCAAGGGGACCCGCATCAACTATGCTCTCTTCCTTCTATTGGTTGAACCAAAGTTGAGCAACACCCTTAAGTTGATAAGCGACCAATTCTGCCTTTTCCATTGTCATCACTTCCATGATCATCAACACCTTATACACCTCATCAGTGAAATCTTGGGGATCTTTCTCAACTTTAGACCCATGAAATTCCAAAGGATTCATCCTAATAAAGTCTCTCTCTAGTTTCCACCATACCAATATTTGGGTTCACGAGAGCCACATCCTCCCTATTTGCTTGAGTCGTCGTAGCTTGTGCCAATACATGATATGCAGGTCGAAACTCGTAATTAGTCACTTGCTAGGCCAAAAGATAGGTGAAATCATGGTCCCAGTACTTAGTCTATGGTTGACCAGTATGGACAGTAGAAAGATCTATGGCCCGTAGATTGGAACCGTAGGCTGAGTCATCAATTATTTTTTAAAGGTCTTTTGGGTCTTTTCCCTAATTATTTTAAGTAAAAAATATGTCGTTTTACCTTCTACCCTAAGCCTTATATAACGTTTTAAGCCCCCAATTTACCCATTTTCAACTAATTCCCTAAACTTGACCAAATTCACTCCCCAAATTCTCTCAAGGCTAAGGAAGAAGAAGAAGAACTATTGTTCCATTCAATTCTTCAAATCTCCATAATTTTGGGCTTAAGGATGAAGGTATGTGTGTATTCACCCATAAAGTCCTTTCCTTCATGGGGTCCCCAAGGATTCCAAGTTCTCCCTTCAATTTCAATTTATTCACGTTAGGGATTCAATCTAATTTTTATGGGTTTCATTCAATTGTGATTGTTTGTTGTTGATTAAGTATCCTAATAAATGAATCAATGTTAATACATATTTTACTAAAATTATGTTAACCCATACCTAAATTATGATAATCAACGATAAACCTATGATTAACTCATGAACCTACGAATTATGAATGTATGAAGATATGCATATTTTCATGAAGTTATTATAAATAAATTGATGATGCTTTGAAAGGGAAGTATTGAGGTTATTACGAAAGGTATTTCTCATGAATGAATTCACAGTGGTGAAAGGTTTTCTCATCCATGTTGAATTATGTTTAAGGAGTTATTCTATGTTTTAATCTTGAAGGATGTGGATTGGTATTGATCATTGCCTTTCCAATATTAAATTGATAATTAACTTTTATCTACTCCGTTGGGATTTAGAATTAGCACCGAAATGGCTATGAGGTGGAGGCTCAAATACGGTAGTCTCTAGTATCAACTTCTAGTGTCAAACTACGTGCCCCCGTAGGATGTCTTAAATGACATAGCTAGTGGATGCACTTTATCAAATGATGATATGTACATATTCTATCTTGGTAAGTATATTTCCCTTCTTTCGGTACGAAGGATATACCAGAATCCATGATATAGCTCTCATGGTCTTATTGTTAGTTAAAGCTAAGATCCCACAAAATGATTATGTTTTCTTAAATCTTTTCTCATATCCTTTAGTTCAAATACATTGACTATATCCTATGATTAGCATGCTTTACTTTCTTATGTTTAACATAACTAAATATTGATCATGTCTTACATGTTTTAAAGCATTTATATTATGATGTTCATGTTTATGAATATTTCCTAATACTTAGTACATTCCATGTACTAATGCATATTTTTGCATACATTATCTCATGAATGTAGGATTTGACTTTCCTACCTCGCACACTCGTGGTTGGACATCTATTAGGTGCTTGAAGTGATTAGTGGGTCCTCATGTTCCAAGGATCGAGAAACTTTATAGCTTCATGTCATTTCGTTTTAGCTATTGTATGTGATGTATGAATTAGGTCTCAATAACTTTCCTTATGATGTATTAGATAACTTTAAGACTTATGTTAGACTTTCGCTATTGTCAAACTCTTTTGATGTATACAATGCTATCTTTTGAACTTTTTATTTCTATTATCTTGTATGATGTATGCTAAGTGGCTTGTGTAGGGCCTCTCGGGGTCTTTTACGCCATGTCACGTCTAGCGTGTACTTTGGGTCGTGACATTGAGGGAGAGCTAGTAAAAAAACATACATATGTTGCACAAATCATCATATCATATATCATATATTACTAAAAGTTGGAAAAAAAAAGTGAAAAGTTGAAATACCAAAATAACCCTATAAAGTTGAGTTACTACAATAATACCATTAATATATATATATATATATATATATATATATATATATATATAT
>JAJOOR010014263.1:0-18604 GCA_036250505.1 Solanum acaule | reverse complement strand
CAGAGGCCTCCGTGAGGTAGGGGTAAGGTCTGCGTACACTCTACCCACTCCAGACCCCCCCCCCCCCCGGGACTACACTGGGTATGTTGTTGTATTATTCAGCAGCAACAACTTCTACTACTACTTGTTAATCCCAAACTAATTTTGGTCCACTATATTAACCCTCAACATCCATTCACCCCATATATGGACCCATTTCACTCCAATACTCAATAATTTGTCTTTAGAACAAATTAAGGGTTCTCTGAAAAATTCGGATTCTATAAATCTCAGAGCCACGGGCTTATTTCTATATTGACATACAATCTCTAAACCAAACCAAGAGGATCTTGCCAAGCTGGCTGGACACCACTTCATCAGAACATAATACTAATGATAATTCAAAGGAACATAAAATCCACAAAAGCAAAGTATAACTTCTTGAGAACATATTTCACAATTCTGTTGAAAACAGTATACTTGGGAGTGAGTAATTGCTGATACTACCAAAATAAACACAATCCCAGTTCGGAAAAAGTCAGAAAAAATCAAATTAAGCATTAATGGAAACTCAAAAATCAATAAAGATTGAAACTTTAATGGAAAAAAAGAATTACCAGTGCAGTTCAGCAAAGGGAAGGTAGTGTTTCGGTGAAAATGGAAAATCTTCAAGCTTGATGGATTTTCCAAAAACCCAATTCTTTGATTTCGAAAAGGAAGTGTTAGTCTTTGAGAACAGCAGAGACCAACTGGAGCAGAGATAGAATTTGAAGAACAGGAAAGAGCAGAGGAGCCTTGCATGTTTTCTGATAACACCTAAGAAAGAAAGAAAAGAGTACTGAAATTTGAAAAGAACAATGAAAAAAATCTTGCAAGATAGAATCTTTAGTAGAGAAAATGACATAAATAATCCTTAAGGGGTCATTTGGTTACGGTATAAGATACATCTTATTCATGTATAAAAAGGTTCATTAGTTTTGCTATGTTTGGTAGAGATTTTGTATTAGGTATAAAAGTCAACATAACTTATACCATATTTGGTTGGTAAGAATTTAAATGTTGTATAAAAGTTATTCATGTATTAATTTATACGGTGTTTGATTGCATTTTTTGTAGTCCTACATAATTAATACCAACATAACTTATGAGGGAATTTATGTATAAAGTTATGCAGGGTAGAAGGTGGAATAAGTTATGTGGGTATTAGTTATACATGTATTAAAATGATAGATTACATATTTACCCTATCAATTTTATTTTTTTTAAATTGAAAACTTTATTGTTTCCTATCTACATTTGTTGTTTTTATTTCTTTTTATACTGTTATCAATCTTTTTTATATTATATATTTTTACCAACTCTTCAGAATTACGAATTACTCCTTCTTTGTCAAAAATTTCTTTTGCAGATTGTTTACATATAATTTTAAATTATTAAAAAACACGTTGAAGACACCTTTTTAGTACAGCTGTTAGATTTTTTATATTAAATATTTATATTTAAAAAATAAATTTTAATCAAACCAACATATGAAAAGAGAAAAAATATTTTTTTTTATAACAAAAAAAAAAAACTGACAACCTTCCACAAAGAATGGAAACCTGGTAGAAGAGTTATAAATAAGCTATACTATTTCATAAATGTATCATTTCAGGTATTGTAAAAAAAAAAATTATTTTTTTTAATTGGAAACTTTACTGTTTTCCTATCTACATTTGTTGCTTTTATTTCTTTTTATATATAGACCATTTTCATTTCTTTTTATGTACTTACAGTTTTTATTTATTTATGTAAATATTAATATTCTTTTAATATTAGAAATTTGATTGTATATTTTTTGACGGTACATATGCTAATCAAATATTAGCATTATATATTATTCAATATATTCCCCATTTATTAGCATGTATTATTATTTTGTAAATAATATATATTAATAATTTACAACAAGTTTAATATTCAATAGTTAATAATTCATGTATTGTAATCTCTACATAACTAAATAATACCTACATAGTTAATACTCGCATAATTAAACCCAACATAACTAAACACTGCATAACTAACACCTGCATAACTAAACCTTGTATAACTAATACATACATAACTAATACCTGCATAACTAATACATGCATAACTAAACCCTGCATAACTAATACCTGCATAACTCTAACCAGTAACCAAACGGCCCCTAACTACATGAGGAGGTCTAAAATGGTCACTTGACTATACACTTAACAGATTTAGTCCTTTAACTATTTAAAAATTTATCAGTTTTGGTCCCTTGACTATATGTTTACGGGTTTTAGTCCTTTAACTATAAATTTACCAATTTTAATCCTTTAAGTATTCAAAAACTTATCATGTTTGGTTTTTGTTCATTTTTTAAATACAAATAGCTTAGGTTTATATTAACGGAATCCATGCCTCGAGAAATAAAATCCTTTAGCAATTTTTTCTGTTGGTTTTCTCTCTCCGCTATTTTTTTTTTCAAATTAACCTTATGCGAAGAACCTTAACCTCAACAATTTAAAATAAAATTCACGAGGAAAGAAAATGTAAGTCATAATTTTATTCAACAGAGTAAAATGAAGCATATTTATTGTTACTAATGACTTGAATATTCTAAACTTTATTGTAAAAAGAAAAAAATTATTACCCGTTAAATCCAAAGTTTGTACTCCAACGACTTCATTGAACGAAATTTGTTTAATTTTTCAGAATTGAAATTTATAAAATGGTAGATTTGTAATTTTTTTAATTTTTTTTAAATAGATCAATTTTATTATTCTATTCATTTAATTTTACGTAAAGAAATTTGAGTAAATTAAATAAAATACGTACTATATAGCATATTCAAGTGGGAATTCAAGTCATTAACAATAATTATATGCTTAATTTTATCCTCTATTAAATAAAATTAGGACTTATATCTTCTTTCCTCATAAATTTGATTTTGGATCGTTGACGTTATTGTTCTTTTCATAAGAGTAGTTTGAAGAAAAATGGGTGGGATAGAGAAACAACTAAATCCGTTAAGTGTATAGTTAAGGGACCATTTTAGACTTACTCATATAGTTAATGGACTATTTATGTCATTTTCTACTACACTTTCTGCAGATAGTACATGTTGTTAATGAATTTATTTTGAAATAATTATATTATTTTACTATTATTATTATATTAAACATAAAACAGAAATTAGTATAGTAGATGTTGTCATTGAGTTTTGGGCTAAAATTATCCTTCATTTATGAGGGTAGGTCTATTTTGATCCTTTATATATAATCCACACTTCGAGAGAAGAAAAAAAACCTAAACTCTCTATGAAAAGTTTTATTCGGCCACAACAAGAAGAGAACTCAAGTGAACTTCGAGTAACGGTTATTAGCTAATTTTTACTAGAGATGGATTATTGCACATCAGCGACATTGAGAGGACGCTATGTAAGGATCTACATACAGATCCCAATTGAAAGCCCTATATAAAATGAGGTAAAAAAATGGAGAGCCGCACCCAAAAGATGATTTATGAAGGCAAAGGCATACTTTGCACAAGCTATGGGAAATTGGTCATATTCAATGCAACTACCAACACCCGAGAAAAAAAACATTACAAGCAGACTCCACTAACCCACCAACAACCCCAGAACGCAGAAGAAGCTTGGCACATTGTCACCTTCCCAAAGAAAAGAAAAAACATTAACAAACAAATGCTACTACATTTCAATAGAACTGAGCAAGGGAGACAATCAAGGAAATTCTCCAATACATCGGTAAGTAATTCAATGTCCAAACCAGGTACGTTCTTGAACTATAATAGCTTCATTAATATTGATAACTTTGAACGAAAAAAATGTTAAACAATGTTCAATTACTCCAAAATAATTTATTTTTAGAAAAGGAAAATAAATTATTAGCTACAAATACCAAAAATAACTAAATCAGCTCGAAATCATATACACATCTTCCAACCAACACCATTAATGAGACTAACTCCGATCCATGAAATTCGAAAGAAATCCTTCTAATATTTTCCATTTGAGGAGCGTTATCAAATGGAGTAATTGAAGTCCTAACAAAGATAATCTTATTAATGATTGGGTCCCATTGGGACTCAGACTAATAATCTCTCTCTGCTCTCCAAGGACTCTCCAGGAACTATCCCCATGAAAACCACCGCCACTATCCCTTCTAATCTCTGCAACCCCTATGTTATAGTGGATAATCATCACCATGATTCAATTTGGGTGACTACTAATGTCACCTCAATTTATAACTCCCAAAAATCCTTTTTTTCTATGGATGATGGAAGCAAAGCTCACTCAAACCCACCCATTCCAAAAAAACTATTTTTCTACTCTTACGAATGACAACCCTATCAGCACCTCCCTTTATTTTCGTCTAAAAATCACCACCTCCATAGTTCTCCCCATCCTCGTGGCTGGAGATGGCAATGCAGAGAAGATCAATTTGCTTCTAAGTGGCCATTGGGGACCTACCAGTGACAATGATAAATCAAGACCCATCATATCTGGCACTTTTAGTCAAGGAAGGACTGGACCATGCAATAGAGAGTATGTGAAACGTGGTCGGTATAGAGTCAATCTCTACTACAAACATAACTATAGGAAATACAGGAGACCATGTCCCTAAACTAGATAGACTTCTTGATGTCACAAATATTTCAAATCTTGCGATTCTTCATGTTGTCCCTTCCATCTCAATCGACCATGAACCTCTCATTTGTGCCATGCATGGTCGCATAAGAAAATTCAAATGTCTAGCGAACAACAAGAGACAAATGGAAAAAGGGTAGGAGAATGACCAGTCACAAAAATACTAAGGAGGAGCAGCGAGGAGCTGGAACTCCTCCTAGCCTCTTTTATGGAACAAACAGTTCAAGTCGTCATGTTGGAAAAGCTGCTTCTGAAGAGTTCAAAGAGCTTTCAAGCAAATCCATGGTAGTATATTGTCCCAAAGAGATAACCAAGTGCTCGTTGAACTTGAGAAGCGAGAAGGGAAACACGTCATATGAGGTAGCATAAAAAGCTTTGCAGTAGCCACGGGATCTTTCCATGAGAAGAAAGGGAGAAGTCTAATGTTGAACCCACCCTTAACAACAAATCTGATGAATTTCATAATTTGAAATGTTAGGAGTGCTAACAACACTAGTTTTAAGCATTAGTGTGAGGCGATGGTGAAAATGCATATGTTTGTTCTTCTATGAACTAGAATGGGTAAGCATAAATGACTCACTGAAGTCTTCAAGTTCAACTCCCAGACTCAGCCAGATGCTGATGGACTATTCGAGGGTATTGTTATCATGTGGAAGAAGAACACTCTTAAGCTTAGTGACACCAACATCACTCCTCAAAGCATTCATGTTATGGTCTAGGTAATCTCTAAAGCCAAATTTTGGGTTTTTTCAGCAATCTATGCCAGCAATGACTACTCCATTAGATCTGCTCTACTGAAAGAACTTAACAACTTAGCTAGGAGTATTAATGGGGACAGGATCATTAGGGTGATTTTAACAAAATTCATAAGGCTAGTGAGAAGTTTGAGGGAAAAGACATTAATAACCTTAGGGCTAATGCTATTAGAAGTTTTTTTTGGATCAATAAGATGTACATGAACAAACATAGTTTTATCCTTGAGAAATTAGATAGATGTGTGATAAACATTCCTGGATTCTCAAGTATCCTTAAGAAACAATTACCTATCTGTCTAGAACTAAGTCTGATCACTGCCCCCTCCAAATCAGACTTTGGACTCTTTAGGCAGCCAATTGTATTTGGGAAGACTCTGGCAACATCCTCTTTGAGCAAAAGCTTATTGATCTCCTCCCACATATATTTTCACTTTGCAAAATTCTTCTCCACAGAACTATCCTCGTCAAGTAATCATAGCAGGACCCCGAAGCAAGATCACACCCCTCCTCATTCTGGCCTTGACTCTTCCCGAGAGACACTGAAATTATCCAAGCTTTATATTCTTTTAGGACTTTTGAAACTCCTGGGCCTGACGGCCTCCACCCCCTTTTCTACTAAAATTATGGCATGAAATGGGTGAAAATGATTCTGTAATGAGGTGTTTGAAAGCAGCATTATGCCTAACCACATGAACATTACCCTTGTTTGTCTTATTCTTAAATGCTCCAATGCTACCAACATTAAAAACTACAGACCTATAAGGCTTTGCAACACTCTGTACAAGTTTGTTACAAAAATAATAGTGAATAGAATGAAGTCCTTTATTGCCATTATTATTGCCCCTAACCAAGTAAGAATAATTTTAGTTAAAAAGATCTTCTCTTGTGTATTTTTTTTCTTTGTATTTTGATATATTGTTTACTTGAGTGAATGTTTATTAGAAATAATCTTTTTATCCTCACATGATAAAAGTAAAATTATATATACACCGCTCTTCTCAAACTCAATTTGTAATATTATTTTTTTATGATGCTATTGTTGTATTGACTAATAAATAGAATATGAAAGTATTTTCACAATTGTGATATAAATAACTTATCAATATTTATAAAACTAGTCAAATTTTCAATTAAAAAATCACCTCATCTTCCATTTGATTGTCATTCCAAGATTCTGGAGGGCATAAAAGCATATTCTTCTATACTTATCACCCTAAACTTTATTCTTATAAATTTCTTCATGTTATACCTAACATTAAATAATACAAATAGTATAATATAGCATATAGTTTTATAAATATTGATAAGTTACTAATCAATTTTTGGATTATACTAATATTAAGATTCTAATTTAAGGCACAAAGTATTATTATATAATATAAGAAACATTAATTGGTTCAGTTTCTTTTTGAAAAAGACAAGTTAATACACAATTAAAGTTATACTAATAATTTATTTTTAAAAAAATACTATGTGATTGTACCGCTTAATCTGATTGGTGTTTAAAATTAATGTACTTAATTTCGTGATTAAAGTGACATTACTAATTTTAATTTAGTTATATTAGGTGTCAATCCTAAAATTCAGCACATAAATGTGAATATGCTATATATGTTGTTGAGTGCTCTATTTTTCTGTTTGGATGTTATTTACATAATTATTATATATAAAAGTATAAAAAAAAAAGATTTGATTTGAAGATTGTCACCAAAATTTGTTCCAAATAAAATGTATGCATTTGGAACAATTTTAGGTAACAACCTTCGAATGAAATCTTTTTTTTTTTTTACCTTTTAGAAGTATATAATGATTATGCCAAAAATATCCAAACAGAAAAGTAGAGTATTGCAACAGCAGATCAGGTTCACATTTATGCGATAAATTTTAAGATTGACACCTAATACAACTTAATTATAATTACTAGTGTCACAACATAACAAAATTAAGCTTCTTAATTCTAAACACCAATCAGATTAAATGGTACAAATCATATAGTACATTTTTAAAAATATATTATTTGTATAATTTGACTGCATGTGTATTAGCTGTATTTTGAATCAAATGATATGCATTAGTTGTGTCTATTAGTAGTATCAAAATTTATCCCAAAATAAAACTAAAAAAAACTCCCAAGTTTAGATTTGTACTTATTTCCCGTTGGCGTTATTAGCTCTCATATGGATCTCCGATTAATTAAAATTTGTGTGTTATATATTTATTAAGAATTTTTTATTTTTTTTATATTCAAAATTCAAATTCGATTATTTGGTTAATGAAAACGATATTCTATTTATTTCACCATAATTTTTTATATTCTCCTTTACAACGACAATGTAACAAAGTTTCATTCACGAATATTTTTTAAACATGTCTCATAATCAGTATTTTCAAAAATATTTTCGGAGTGAGTCTTGGAGCGGGGTATATCAAAAATGTTCTAGGGTGTAAATGAAAGGCGTAAATATTTAAGAAAAAACTCAAACCGTTATGAATCGATAATTCAATATATATAAAAAAAACTTTAAATAATTACCAAAATCACTAAATAAATAACCTATTACTAATAAATCAATATGTTTTTGTCAATTTGAATTATCAATTTCGATTCAGTTTTGAACCGCTCTACTTTTAGGTGACATTTTATATCATTTTGATTTTTTTACCATTCTGATATTGTGATATGATAAATATTAGTAGTATATAATTTTTTGCATAACTTGTAACTTTCACATTTTTCAATTGAAGAAAATTAACCCAATATTTAAACTCGAGAGTTGATTGACTTTGATCGATAAAGGGGATTAAATAAGTTATAACCGACAGAGTAATTGAAATAAAATAACTAATCCTAGTAGCACAAACTAAAGTTATGCATTAGCTATGATATTGTTTTTGTATTAATTAAACTTTTTATGAAGTATTTTATATTTTCATCTTTAATTAAATGTAAATAGCATTGTTACTTGTAATTATTATTTAGTCACGCAAAGTAACCTTCAACTTAATTACATGATGTGAACAAATTTAATTTGTCTTTATGGATTGTTTGACTGTGGTATTTTAAGTAAATAATCTCAATATAATTAAAGACAATATTTCTCGTGTCTCAGTTTATGTAGTTTAGTTTGAATTTGAAAATTAAACAATTGTATTTTTTATTGTGAATTTGAATATAAAAATATATAAATTTATTTGAAATAAAACAAAAACCATGTGAATATGTATGATTGGAGATTTGGAGAATTTATAGTTTTTGAATGTATATTTTATTTCAAATGAATTTATATATTTTATATTCGAATTCACAATAAAAATTTATTTGTTCAATTTTGAAATTCAAACTGAACTACATAAACGGAGACACGAGAAATATTATGTATGTTGAAATTATTTACTCAAAATACCACTATCAAACAATCACAAAAGACAAAATGAAACTGTTCATATCATATATCATGTGATTAAGTTGAAGGTTACTTCGCGTGACTAAATACTGATTACAAGTAACAGTGCCATTCACATTTAATTAATGATGAAAAATCAAGGTTATTTGCGTCACTAAATACTTATTACTTACAAGTAACATATAGTTCTATTCACATTTAATTAATGATAAAAAATCTTGATTTCTCAATTGAACGTATCACATGGTATAGATTGAGATGAATTAATTATATACAAAATCTGCCGATAACAACACATGAGACCATTAGTTTCCTAATAGATAGTTTAATATTAATACATAAATGATCAAAAATATTTTGAAAAAATTACTGAAATACACGTCTTATGTTTCCCTTATTTCTATATTCCCTTCTATTTCTAAAAACCTCTAAAATCTCTTATTTCTCTCCTAATTCTAAATTATTTTATAATGTATCCGAGCTAGTTTTTAATGTATCCGAGCTACATATTATGTATCCGGCTAATGAATACTTACACCAAATTAATATACTTATTATAGTAGTAAAGTAATTTAATAAAATATAATATCTTTTAATTGATTATAATTAAATAGAAATTATATAGATACACAACATTTTAATTTTACTAAGTAAGATTTGGAGAGATATAATGTATGTATATTTTATCTTTACATTTTGCTCGTCTCGAATAAATTGTAATAGAATACTAAATAATAACAAAATTATTACGTAACATTTTAAAAAATACAGAATTAATACATGTTAATTCGTTGTCATCTTATCCCACCGATTTGATATATAATATAAAAAACTATTGAAATTAATTGCCCAGTTTAGTAATTATCCAGATAATTAATACATGTCAATATATTGATACAAATATCTGGAAGATTCATAAATAGTTAGAGAAATAAAATGAAAATCTCGTGCTCTGAAAAGATACAACCAACTATTATTCATGTGATGATATGTTTATATATATAATTAAAGAAATAAGAGTGAATATCTCGTGCTCTGAAACACAAATTCTTTTTAGAGCACGAGATTTTCATTCTTATTTCTTTAATTATATATAAACATATCATCTCATGAATAATTGTTGGTTGTTTCTTTCCAAAGCATGAAATGTTTATTTTTATTTCTCTAAATGTTTATGAATCTTTCAGATATTTGTATAAAGATTGTTTTGGTCAAATTAAAAAATTAAATCACGTTCTAAATTTTAGAAGTTATTATAAATATTAGATATCAATTGCCTAATCTTTTGTCTACAAAATTAGGCAATATATGAAAAAATATTAAATTTGAATTTAATATTGTTTGAAAGGATATCTTTTAAAAGAATTATATTGCACACAAATAAAATCTAAATAATAACCTAAAAATAAAATATTTGAGTAAATTAACCTATGAAATGAACATTTATTTGAAAGCCTTTAATAGATTAAAACCTTGTCTACAAAATTAGGCAATATACGAAAAAAATATTAAATTTGAATTTAATATTGTTTGAAAGGATATCTTTTAAAAGAATTATATTGCACACAATTAAAATCTAAATAATAACCTAAAAATAAAATATTTGAGTAAATTAACCTATGAAATGAATACTTATTTTAAAGCGCCTTTAATAGATCAGAAAGTTTTAAATTTTATATTTGGTCAAGTGATTAAATTAAGCATGCATATATACATTTGATCATGATTAATTGACAGGTTTAGTAAGTAGAAAACATGACATGTATTTATTGGTATGTGTTTAAAGTTGATCAAATGTCAAATTTTAATATTATAATAAATTATTATTAAAAATATTTATATTTGTGGAACTATTTTAGTACTAGAGTAATATTTACACTAAAAGCATATTAATTAATTAATCTGGTATTAGTAAAAAAAATGAATAAATACACTAATAAATACCATGAATTTATATATTTAATACAAACTAGATAGAGTGTTATATTAGAAGAATTTATGTTTTTCATTTTTTTAACAATTTAAAGGTGATAAATTAATTAAAGCTATGTAAATTAGAAATATACATTTAAGCCATATCTTAGTGTTATTTATGCTTAAAATCTAATCAAAACCTAGGTTAAAAAATTAGTAAATTCATTAAAAAAAGTAGTTAATTCTTATATCCAACTTGTAAATCTATTAAAAATCGCAAGGTACAAAATACATAAAAATTCTCCATAAATAAACTTTTTAACCTAATCGATTTAATCTTGGACAATAATTTGAATATGTTTGAGGAAGATTATGTACTTAAACATCTAAAAAAGCAGAAGCTAGTCATTATTTTATTAAAATATATGATCTTCTATGTATTAAAACTTTTTTATTTTTAATATATTTATTTAGCTACAGTACTTGCTACCTTTAAAATTCATATTTACAAATTTACATTAGCTAATGATATTCCAAAATTTTCTACTATGGCTAAAATTTAGTTGATTCCCGCCTTTTTGGGACAATTATTAATAGCTTGTTGAAATAACTTTTGATAGGTCATTTTTAGAATAGTCGTGTTTTATGCTTTACAAATTTCGTCATAAATATTTTATACTTTTAAAAAAAAAATACCGACACAAATATAACTAAATTGACATGAAATATTAGTAGAACATATTTTTATAATGCATAAGAAACTTATTCAATGTTACGGTTTTATCAAGTTCCTTCAAATTTTCATCCAAAGGACAACCATAACTTTTACGTTATCGATGCTACTTTTAACACTCTTATACAAAAACAACTCATTAAATAAAACCTGATCATGGTGTTACATTTTAATTTGAAGGAGAGCTACCAGTGGTGGTTCCACCCTAATAAGGCCTCCAAATTTCTTTTAAAATTTTATAGTGTTGATGGAACTACCATTAATTGGTTCCTTTTATGATTTACTTGGGCATAAAGTGTTCATCACTAAGATATACTTTTCTATATAAGAATTGCATGGTGTGCTTATAACTAATGAATTTCTTAACAAATACGAAAAGATAAATAATAAATTATTTAAAATAATATAATAAATTAGGAATATGTATTTACATCATATCATAGTGATATCTAAATTAAAAATCTAATCAAAACCTAGATTAAAAAATAGTGATGTCATTGAAAAAATGTACTTAATTAAAACCTAAGGTAAGAAACATTATAATTAATTCCTTATAAATACATTTTTAAACATAATTACATCCTCATCTTTTTCTTGTTTTTTTCAACAGTGTGGTTTCTTTATCACATTTTTAAAAATACAATTACATTAAGTTGAATTAAATACTCCCAACTATTTTATCCTAATACTTTTTTTTATACCTGCCATAACTCGTTTAGCACCCCACCCCCCGCTCTATCCCACTACCCCCATCACATGTTTCCTCAATCATTCTCTTTCTTAATTCACTTTCCTTTCCTCCAATCATATCATTCAGTTTTTTTTTTAAAAATAATATTATATATTTATTTATATTATTATACTATACAGTTTTTAAATAATATTATGTATTTATTTATATTATTATACTATACAGTATATATATAAATATGTCCTATACCATATGAAAATAGAAAAAAAGAAAACATTTCTCTTTCTGCACGTCTCTGTAAGTGTGTATTCATCTCTTTTTTTTTTTTCTTTCTTCCTCTTTTCTCCATTTGGTGTTATGCTCGATCGTGTCCACTTTTTATGGGTTTATGTTCTGGTAAATTTTAGCTTTTTTTTTTTACTCTCTTTTCCTATTTTCTTTTAGAGTGGTTGATTTCGGTAATACTGTTGTTGTTGTAGAGGTTCTTTCTTTTGTTTTACTTTGTGGGTTTGTGTTGAAATTGAAGTCTCTGAAGTTATTTTCTTGGGGATGTTTTTGGTTTGTTTGGTTTTAGCCTAGTTTTCTAGGTTTTAACTTGTGTGAGTTTGCTGAGTGTTTCTTGCATGACGTTTTTTTTTTTTGTTTGTTGATGTTTATTTGTTGTGTGCTGATATTGGGTTTTGAGAAAGTTGGGAACTTCAACTTCATTTAAGTGGTTTTGTAATGGAGTAAAGAAACGATCTTTAACTCATATCTCTAGAATTGGAATTTATTGTTTTAGCTGCTTGTTGAGTAATGAGGGTTTTTTCTTTCTGAGGGAACACTTTTTTTTGTTTGTTGATGTTTATTTGTTGTGTGCTGGTATTGGGTTTTGAGAAAGTTGGGAACTTTTACTTCATTTAGGTGGTTTGTAATGGAGTAAAGAAACGATCTTTAATCTCACACCTCTAGAATTGGAATTTGTTGTTTTATGTGCTTGTTGAGTAATGATTTCTTCTGTCAGTCTTTGTAGGGTTAAGGTCCGCCTCAGACCCCACTTGTGGTTGTTGTTGTACTTTTAATGTCCAAAATTAGAGCTTTGGTGAGTGGTTGTGCTTGTTTTGTTTTGAGATGAATGAATTTGTCCATCAACTGATGATGGTCTAAATTCTTCTGTCTCATTGTTTATTGCTCAACTTTTATGCTCAGTTATCTGGGAAGATGTTTAGTACAGATTGGGAAGAATAGATGTTTGCTGAGTAGCCTGATCGGTATCTTGGCCTTATTTAGTTATTACCAAGGTAGAAACAAGGAGTCAGGTCTCTATTAGGAATTGAAAGTTGCTTTTGGAAAAAAGCCCGGTTCTTTAATTAAAGTTGGTGTCTTTGGGGGCTCTCCACGAGGTAGGGTTAGGGTTTGCGTACACTCTACACTCCCCAGATCCCACTTGTGGGATTACACTAGGTAAGTTGTTGTTGTTGTCTTTGGGGGCATCTTGTGGGTCTAGAATTTTGAGGAGAAGCATCTTGCACCAAGTTGAAATAATTGACTGATTGGTGTAGCTGTGGACCCAAAGATGACTATCATCTGTTTGCAAGTGTACAGCTTTACCCATAATTTAAGAAGTTGAAAGCTGAAACAGGAGCAAGAGAGGTTTAGAATTTTTATTATGCAGTTATCTTTGCTCTCTATTAGAGCTGGTAAAGAGCTCTTAATGTTGTATCAACTAGCATTCCCAGCCTGTATATCACACCTGCTTGGTTGTAATTTTTTTTGTTAAATGCTCTCTGGTTTCTTTAGCTAATGTATATGAATGCAAACTATGAAACCCTCCAATTCATCAGAAAGAAAATGAATAATGCAGAATAAAATCACATAGCAAATGTGAAGGTGATAGGAGAGACTCAACCCCAGATGTTCCTTGCAATCACGTAATGTTGACAATATCACTTGAGAATATACGCTAGTTTGTTTTAGGTAGCTTGTGTGCACTTGATTTTAGCTGGATTGCTTACCGATTTGTTAAGTTGGCTTTTTCTAGATTTTATTTTAAATGTAAAAGGCAGCATTGCGTGGACAAGTGTTTTCAACTGTGCAATGGTCCCTGGAGATTCTCCAGGAATGATACTGTAATTATTAACCGGCTCTAATTATGCTGCATGACAGATCTTCTGAAGATGCCAATTATAAATGTATCTAAAGAAAAGGGAGGAACACCATGGGAGATTCGTCCAGGATCTAATTCCGTCCTTATCACTAATGACGCGTCTCTTTTCTCAAGCTCAGTGCCTGTTCTTCAACATGAGAAGCGTATGAATACATTGATGAGTCTTGTACTCATACTGCATTTGTCCATTTTCTTTTAGAAAATCCCACATCTTCTTAATGTCTTTGAAATTCTTGGATGTAGTGAAAGTAAGTGACGGCGACCATGGTCGTCAATCCGTTGATGATGCATCACCAAGCTTGAAGATAATTCACCCGGATGTAGAGGTTGATGTGCTGCTGGATGATGGTGAAAATCGTGCAATTGGAAGCTTGCTTCCTGATGACGAGGATGAACTTTTAGCTGGGATAATGGATGGGTTTGACCCTAGTCAGTTTCCCAATCACACAGATGACTTGGAAGAGTATGATCTTTTTGGAAGTGGAGGAGGCTTAGAGTTGGACTTTGATGGTCAGGAACACTTAAACCTGGGTATATCGAGAGTAAGTCTGGCTGATCCAGATAGCAATGGAGCTGCTATTTATGGACTTTCAAATGGTGGGGGTGCGGTTACCGGAGAACATCCACTTGGAGAGCACCCTTCAAGAACATTATTTGTTCGCAACATAAATAGCAATGTTGAGGATTCTGAGCTAAGAACTCTCTTTGAGGTTAGTTGCTTTACACTGGATAACTATGATCTTTGTAATTTCACGTGACCCTCTTTTCCAGTTTGTCAGTGCTCATTCCTAATGTGTTCCCTGCATATGTATAACTAGTTTTCATGAACATGTGTTGCATGTTGATCTTCAATCTTTACCTAAAGTTTGTACTACAAAATAGTTAACCAGAAAGATCTTTAATTGAAAGCTATATCACTGAGGAAATATTTGTGGTTACCAAAACAAGAAGAGCTGTTCAATTATTTTTTCTAAGTCAATTTGAATTAGTTCCAATATGTGAATTTGGGTTTGTTTTATTTTCTTTAAAGGGTGAATGTAGAAATAGAATCACACAATGTGGAAATGATATTGAATTTATTAATATAATTTGCATGAGTTTTGCATGGCCCTCATGTTAACTAAACAATCAAGGTGTTAGACTGTATGGATGAATGATAATTCAACTTTAGCCTTAGAACCTTCCCACTTTTAGTGTAGTATATGATATGATGGTAATATAATATAATAAAATTTGATGCTTTGTCTAGTTAGGAATGTGTTCTGCTTGTCAGTTTAATAATTGGTCTAGAACCATATTGCTTCCCGGTCTTCTTTTTTGAAATGCTGGATGAATATTTATGTAGAAAGATTTCTTTACTGTAAACAATACGCGAGGGTATTAGTAGTTGAAAAGAAGAAGCTAATGGGTTTGTCTTTTGCAATTTCTGGAGGCTTCATCCCGATCCCAAAGCTTTTGTATTTCTTTAATCTTGATCAGTTGAACTGACTAAGGTTTTGGTACAAAACAATGATGTTCTGCTTATTGTGAGTTTATCTTGTACTGATAGTATTACCTTAGTCGAGTAAATTCACTGGGTATCTGTGTTCATGAGATGCTGCATTTGTTATGGAAACCTGTTAATCTTATTATTCTATTGTTGTATGAGATGCAAATTAAGCTGAGCATGGAAAATGTCAAAGCACTGGGCTAGGTGTTTGCAATATCGCATTTGAGTCTAATGGTTGCTTGACAGACAAGAATGTATTGTAAAGTTGTTGATTTATAAGGTGTTTTTTTCTCCTTATAATCATTTTCAGTTTTTAACATGCCGCTCTTTTTCTTTTCTCTTATAATTAGCAATATGGTGATATCCGAACTCTCTATACTGCCTGTAAGCATAGGGGCTTTGTCATGATATCATACTTCGATATTCGTGCTGCTCGAACTGCAATGCGAGCATTGCAAAATAAGCCACTGCGAAGGAGAAAACTAGACATACATTTCTCAATCCCTAAGGTACTTCTCGTCTGCTACTTTGAATGGTTTTACACAATTACATTGTATGCTATTTTTTTGAAAATTAAAAAATAAAACTTGAAAATTATTACGTTGTATGCTATTTATTTGTTTTGTTTCCTGGCTAACCTCCTCTCCTTGTCCTGTTATTCTTCTCTCTGCCCCTCAATGTATTATATCAGGACAACCCCTCTGACAAAGATGTAAATCAAGGAACTCTTGTGGTTTTTAATCTAGATCCATCTGTATCAAATGATGACCTCCGCAAAGTATTTGGGCCTTATGGTGAGATCAAAGAGGTTAGAGACTCGATTAGTCAAACCATTTGTTTCCCATTTTACTCCATCTATTCATTTTCCCTTGTGTGCTTCCTCAAGGAGCTAGTTTATGTTAAGTACATATGACATCCCACTTTCTCGAATTGCAGATAAGGGAAACACCACACAAGAGGCACCATAAGTTTATCGAATATTACGATGTCAGAGCTGCAGAAGCTGCCCTTAGGTCCTTAAATAAGAGTGCCATAGCTGGCAAGCGGATAAAACTTGAACCAAGCCGCCCTGGAGGAGCTAGACGAAAGTGAGTAATCCACTTTAACTTTTTTCTTGATAAAAAAAGAAAAACTAGCGCTTTCGGAGCTTATGGTAGTCCTTTGTTTCTGAATCATGAGCTTTGCTATCATTTTGCTGTTACAGTAACTAGAACAATTACATTTGATTTAGACCTCCCCCCTAGGCGCCACTGTCGGAAGTGTGGCAATGTTTTGTTTTTTACTTCCTTTCGTTTTCTTTCAGTTTTGCTGAATTAGATTACAGAATGGTGATCGACCAGCAAGCTCTCCCAATCTTCCCACACCCTTATGCAAGGAAAAAGGAAATTACTTAAGCCCTCAATTGATGAGGAAAGCAATGGAGATACTGTATCACTTAAGAAGTATGCTTTTAGAGCGTTGGTTTGTGAAGGAGTTAGTCGTCTGCATTACCTTGATCTGAGTGGCAAACACTATACAAATCTTCTGCTGTGTATACACCTTTTCCAGGCGTCTCACTATTTTGATTGAGTAGGACTATTTTGATTGAGTAGGAATGACTTGAGAGGCTTACCTTTTGTTTGAAAGGAATTGGAAAAAAATACTTAGACAATTGATTAATATAGGAATCTGGTATTCTGATAAATCTTTTTACAGTTGCTTGAGGTCTGGATACTATTGTAAGAAACGCTATGTCAAATAACTCCTTTATGGTCTAGCACCTGTGATATTTTATCTATAGGAAAAGGATAAGTTAATATTGTTGCTGGGTGGGTGTAGGTCTGTGGATATTCCAGTGGCACAATTTTAATAAAACAATGTTGTGGGGAATGAGAGAGTGGTATGTGAGTTTTAAGATTTACACGAGATCATCCCAAAAATGCCAAAGGCCAAAGATTTGAGCCTTGAAGGATTAGGCAATGGAGGAATTAGTACTATTGCATCCATCCACTACTCTCTTGTGACAAGTTCTTACTTGGTGTGTGTGTGTGTGTGTATGTTCTCTACTGTAGAGAGAAATAAGGAAAGTAAAAGTAGTTTATACATCTGAAAGTACGTGTAATCACATGAACGACTTAAAATGGCATGATGTTGTCCCTTTGCACTCCTTTTTTTCTTCGGTTTAAACCATGTTTATTTGTATTACTGAGATTCTTGAGCTTCTTTAAGTGGGCTACTCATCAGGTGCTTCTCCTTCTTCCTGGACGCCTTCTGCTCTTTATATACCCTTGAGCTTGAGCTCTCATGAACATGCCGTCATACTATATCATTTTCATATCAACTAAATTCTAGATCTTGTTGATGTTCATAATGAGTCTCTTTTTGTTGGATGTTCCTTCAAGTTAGTTTACCTTAGCCACAAATTCATGGTTGCGTTATTTAATATGTTTCTGTTTTTGCGCTGTTACATATTTGGGTTCAGTTTCTTGAATCTTGATTTTTGATCTTGGCATTCTTTTTTTTTCTTCCCGTGTTGCACTTGTAGTCTTGTATTGCAATCATCTCAAGAACCTGAACAAGATGATTCTTGGACTTTTCGGCATCCATTGGGTTCCTCAATTGGTAATTCCTCTCCGGGTAAGTTTACTGAGGGTTTCGACTTCTATGTATTGCTGAGACAATTGACGGTCTTTTTTTCCTTCAGTTTGTGCCCCTGTTTTTATTTTTTAAATTTGGGTCGGTGCAAAAGAGGGGGGGGGGGGGGGTGTACTTAATTAATTGAAACTTATTTGATTGCAGCTACACTATCTGATAGTATGGGTATTGCTTATATTTC
>JAJOOR010014262.1:0-25031 GCA_036250505.1 Solanum acaule | reverse complement strand
GGTCTTATGGTAATGAAATGACATGTGTTCTTTTAAAGTTAAGCATGGGTTGTATATGGACATATGTTGAGTATATGTATGGTTGGCTATGGTCTTATATGTTAATGTTGACTTGTATTATGTCTCTTATACTTGTAAATGAAAGGTTTTATCAAATTATATGAAAGCATTTACTTCCTTGAAAATGTCCTTTTTGGCATGTTTTTCCATGGTCTCCATACTTAGTACTTAATTGTGCTAACCCCTTTCTTTTCCTTTTTGGACTAAATAGTAGGGATTTGGAGATGATGACATGTCATGGCTATTTGATGGGTTTCTAAGTGTTGAAGATGAAGACTTGGTGAGTCCTCATAGATTTGAGGACAACACCCAATATGTTCTTTTATATCTTTTTAGTATTGTTTAAGTTGTGTACGGGATTAGTCCCGAATTTTGTACTCTAAAGTATTAGATGGTTTGAGACATCATGTATAAAGTCTAGAAAGTCTTCCGCTTGCTATTATTTTTTTTATGCAATGTTTTCTTGGTAAAGAAAGTTTTAATTTCCTTATGGTTTTAGTGTCTATGCGATGAATGAATGCTAAGAGGCTTGTATTAGACCTCTTCGAGGTCGAGTACGCCGGTTACGGCTAGGGGGTGCTCCCGGGTCGTGACACTCGATGGAACGCCGACTGTTTAGTTTCTTCGCCGAAATTTACAGGACCTCTGGTTTACGAGGGGTGTCCAAACGACAGTTTCCATCATGATCGCTGACATGATCGGCGATTCGCCAATAATTTCCAAAGCTCGCTGAGTTTTACAGACTTCAATGTTGACGATGTCTTAAGTCAAATGGCGGATAAGGTCGGTTTCACCGACCCCTTCGGCGACTCGCCGATTGAATCTATTGCTTGTCATCCTTCACTTTTTTGAACACTTCTCATACTTTAACCTGTACAAACAACATACCATTATTTTACCAAGAAATAAAAAAAAGCAATTAAAGGGGTTTTGGGTTGCCTCCCAAACAGCGCCTTAGTTAACGTCGCATCACGACGCAAGTCCACCTTCAATCCTCACTCTTGCGGTTAGCCATAGTATCACTAGGCAAACCCCCTTGCTGTCTCAGATTGAGGTGACACGAGATATGACCCATCTGGGTCTCCAACTGCTTGATTGAAACAGAATAAGAGGTGACGGTCTGGCTAAGGGTAGAAACATCTTCTTTCATGCCTTTCAGCATTTTGTCTGTCCCTTCAACTTTGTTGAGGATACGCGAGAGCATATCCTCAGACCTACCACCTTTCGAATCCTTGGGCTACTGGCGCTCATGGGGAGGGGCATATCTATCCTTCTCCCCATCTTTCCAGTTTGCATTTCGGTCCCTCCATTCACGATCTCTATCCTTTTAGCCTTCATCTCTAGCCCAGCCTTGGTTACCACCCTTCCTTGGGTAGTTTGAACGATAGCCCCTGCCTTGATTTGCTAGAAAATTTACCTCATCGTTATATAGGGCTTCAAATTTCATCTCCTCAGGATTTGCACACCCGATTCCCACAGCGTTGACACTATGGGCACCAACCCCCATGACATTTTTGGATAGAATGTCAAGTTGTGTCATGATTTTGGCCATGTTTTGGTCTCTCTTATTGTCCTTTTCAATCTGCTCCTTAGATAGCTTGAATGTGAGAGGGGATACTTGATCCTCGCGAGTGTACCACGCTCTATTGATGGTTGTCATGCCATCTAAGAGTTGGGCTACTACTGCATATGGATGCTGCATTAAGCCTCCAGGCGAGAGTTGGTCAGCGACACCTTTGTTTACAGAATCTAAACTCCGGTAAAAGTATTGAAGTAGCACATTGTCTGGCAAACCGTGGGTTGGGCATTGCAGCACCAACTTTTTGAACCTTAGCCAAGTTTCGTGTAGAGGCTCTCCTTCTAGATATTTAAAGCTATGGATGTTATCCCGTAGTGACATCATCTTCGAGGGAGGGAAAAATCGCACTTGAAATGCGGTTACCAACTCCTCATATGAAGTGATGGATTCACATGGTAGCTCGGCTAGCCACTTGCACGCCTCTCCCATCAACGAGAAAGAGAATAAACTCAACCGGACCGACTCCTGAGAGATATTTTTCAACGAGAATGGTCCGCACACATCTACGAATTTTTGAAGAAGCTCGCGAGGATCCTCATGAGCCAATCCGCTAAAAAGTCCCTTTAGTTGTAATAGTTGCAACATGGTGCTCGTTCTGTGGAACACTATGTTTCCCTCGGCTAGGGGTAAACGGAATAGCTCCAACACCTCCCATGAGATGAGGGCCATTGATGTGGGGCTTTTGGACATCGTTAAGATTTCCAATGTCGTCTTGGTGGCCTACCTGGCTACCGTTGCTACCATTTGCACTCATGCTTTCTAAAATATTCACACAGCATACAAAACAAAACTAAAATTAAGTTAGTAAACTACAACTAAGAAGAACAAAAATTCTACTAATCTAAGAATTCTCAAGTAACACCACTCCCTGGCAGAGTCGCCATTTTGATGTTTGCGTAATCAAGACACAATTTCCGATGCAAGTGTCTACGATCGTACAATAGTTTAGTAACCCAACCAAGAGTTGGGATCGTTCCCAAGAAAGTGGTTTTGAGAATTAATAGAAAAATAAAATTTAGTTCTAACTAGTCATAGCTAAAGACATTAACGATTAAAAATATTGTAAATTAAAGGAGGACACGAGAGTGTCAATTAACAATGGGGTTTTCTCACTAGTGAGTAAAACCAACAAAATAAACAAGGATTTCTAAGTACTAAGACGGGATCCTTGGGATGTGATGGGAATATTGGTTAAACTAGATTATTAGGTACATGCTTTCGATAGAAGATTAATAGAATAATTGTGACTAGGCTAAACTTTAAAGGGTATAAGCTCTCTCTAGAGCAACTTACCCCGTTTCAAATGCGTTCCTTTCGGACACCCATTTGCCGCATGAAGACCAGCCTACGCCTTAACCCACTCACTCTCTCGAGCTGAGTGTGTGGGAATGAGACTAAAATTCACTCTCTCGAGCTGAACCTCATGTCAACCCACTCCCACCAACCATCAATTTAATAGTTTTAGTTTTACGACCTCTCACTCGAGCAAGCCAAAAACACATAAATAAACTTGTATTTGCAACTACAAATTCATTAAATTCATCCACAACTACTAAACAAAATCACAATTAAACTACAATTAAACTATCAGCAAACAAGACCCAACAATTATCTTAACCCATATTCGTTAAATCACACCCCAAGAATTGGGGTTTTTAGCCACACATCCATAAGAAATAGAAATTTATACCAAATTGAGCTTGCATTCAACTCGGTACGAAGATTTAAGTCTTGATACATGTCAAAATTGAAGAATCCAAGAGACCCAAACCCAAATCTTGAAGATGAAGCCCTTTGGATCATCAAGTCTTCAAAACCCTCTCAAACTTAGAGAAAAAATATCAAAAAGTACTATTCTATATGAGAACTATACTAATTGTTCCACACTTAAAACTACAATTCTAACTAGTATTTATAGTTTTCACAGATTTGTGCTGCAGCGGATCATTCGGCATCGTTAGTCGGAATCGCCGATCAACTCGGCAATTCGCCTTTTAGTGTAGTTCATCACCGTCTTGCACCATCCTTCAACATCATCGTGCTCTGGGTCATTGGGCGACATAGTTCTGCTTCGCAGAACTTCTCGGCGATGCGTCGACTATTCCTTTTTTCCACCGACTTGATCCTTTCCTTCAAGGCTCAGCACACTGGAACAAAAGGTGAAGTAAGACCCTTCGGTGACTCGCCAAATGGACTAGGCGATCCTTAGGCCTTCGTTTCTTCGTTCTTTTCAGCCTTTTCGTTCCTTTTGCAACGTAGTGTCCATTCTTTCCTTCAAACTTCAAATACTTGAAACTTAAGGGTTTTCATCAGATATTGAGATAAAATAAGCATTTGAGAATACAATTTCTATTAAAATATAGCCCTAAATGAGTCCAATTTGTGGACTCATCAGTAATTACCCTTATGTGACATTGATTTTCAATCTCCGCACCCCTAGGATGCCTGTTAACTCTTGAATTCTTCAATATTTTAGTTTAATTGCAATAATTGATAGATAAAGCTTTATATAAAATTGGTGGAATTATCCACCCACTTGTTCTTACTATTGGAAATGAGTGATCTTAAAATCCAAATCACTTAATAGGAATTCTCTATGATATACCATTCTCTGTGGGATTCGACCACAACTCTTTATTGTGTTTTTATTGACTATGACTGATGTCCCTTTTAATTAGTTCTAAGAAGGACATTTGAGCATTATCAAAAATGGCACCGCTGCCGGGGAATGGTAGTTGAAAATTCAAATTGAGAAATTACATTTTAATTTTGTTTATTTGTAGTAGACTTGTTGTTTGGTGTTGTTGTTGGCTTATTTGCATGTTTATGCAATGCGTGACAATGGAAGTGACAACGATAGTCACTATGGTCAAAACAACACCATGGGTGATTTGAATGACATGCGTATGAATATTATTCAATCCATGGGAGCAATCCGGATACCTCCCACAACTGGGAGGGCTGTGTTTCACATCATCGGAACAATGATACAATTGCTCCAGATGAACGGAAATTTTGGGGGGCTAGCTCATAAGGATCCCCATGAACGCCTTACGAATTTCATGGAGGCATGTGGACCCTTTGTTTTCAAGAATATCTCCCAAGAGTCCATAAGGTTGAGGTTATTACCGTTCTCTTTAACATGAGAGGCTACAAGATGATAGACATAGTTGCCAAATGATTCTATCACTTCAAAGGAAGAGATAAATGAAGTCTTCTTGTAGAGATTCTTTCCACTCTCGAAGATGGCTAAACTTCGAATAAAGATCCAAAATTTCAAGTGTATTGGAGATGAACCTCTACATGAAATTTGGATGAGGTTCAAGAAGCTGCTTTTGCAATGTCCAATGCATGTCGTTCTGGATAATTTGTTGTTGCAATACTTCTATTGCAACCTTGATACAGTCAATAAAGGTGTGGCTGATTAGTTAGTCCAAGGTGGACTAATGAGACAACCGTATGATATGGATGCATTGTTGCTTGATGATATGACTAAGGTTAACCGAGTATGACACACTAGAGAGGACCAAGTTCCTACTTTACAAGTGAGTTTAACCAAAGAACAAGTTAACAAGGAACATGAAAGAAATGAAAACATGGCCAAAATGATGACCCAACTCGATTTGTTATCTAAACATGTCATAGAAGGTGGACCCAAGTTGGTAAATGTGGTTGGAACCAATAGTGGGTAGTGTACGAGTGATGCAAAATATGAGGTATTACATAATGAGGAAGTTCAATACTTATGAAATCAAGTGGGGGTTTCCACACCAATTATCAACGATAAGGTGGGAACCAAGGTTGGAACACGGATAGAGACGATGGTTGGAAAGACTGGACGGGTGAAAATTGGAGAGATAAAGAGATGGAAAAAGATGGATACTTGCCTCCCCATGATCATCCACGCCTTAAAAAATCAGCTGGGCCAGATGGAAGTCAGACTGAAGACATGCTTGCAAGGATCTACAACAAGTTTTAAGGGTCTGATAATGTGTTGAAGGAATTGAAAAATGACTTCTCCACCTTATCCCAGACGGTGACTTCTCACTTAATTTTTATCAAGCAGCTGGAGAGTCAATTGGGCCAAATTGCTACTCATCTTAATCCAAGACAAAAAGGAACATTACCTATTGATGCCATCTCGAACCCCAAGAATGATTGATGAGATTGAGAACTATGTCGTACCACGACGTTAAATAAGGTGTTTCTTGGGAGGCAACCCAAGTCTTGACTTTTGTTTTTATTTCTTTCGATTAACGTGCGTTGTAAGTGTAGGTTGAAAAGAGGTTGAAAGGTTTAGAAGTGAAGAATAGGCAATGCCAAAACCCAAAATGGTGATGCGTCGAAGGCATTGCGTGGACTTATATTCTTGTCCGCCTTTTGAGCCTTCATAGGTGGAAAAGTGTACTATCAAAATTGGCGATCAGAACTCTAGAAGGTGATCCACTAAAGTGCACTATGCGGACTACGTCGGGTCCGCCAAATCAATCATTAGGTTTAGTGTTTGTTCAGGCATGTTCGGTGAGCTTAATTTCCAATTGGTGATTCGCCGAACACGTTAGTCGAGATACTACAATATACACATACAAATACTACATGTGTCTTTGGATCGAACAAATACTACAATATACACATACAAAAAACATTTTCAGATACCAAAATCTACAACATGCAAACTATGAAAGAGCAACCCAATTTTTTTTATAGTATATCTTCGCACTATTATAAACGAAGTTCTAGACAAAAAAAAATGAAAATAATGGACTTATCTATTAATTTTCTTCTTTTCATGCAATAGTACAATCTCTTGTGAGGTTTAGCATACGGAAGGGAACAAATTAAGGATTAGTCAAGGAAATCCAACCATAGAAATCAACTTGTACACATCAACAAAATTTGCTCTATGAAAACTTCCAATAGTCCTTCGTTTGTTCACTTTCCTCTTTATTAAAATAAGTCCTTCGTCTTGGGATTGGATATCACAGCTTTCGGTGTGAGCTTTTGGATGATTTAGGGTGAAAGTTTCCCAACACATAGAGTTTAACACAAAAATACACCGTGGGAGTTATTAGCTCAAAACGATTTAAGCAAAAGTAGCTTAAAATGATTGCCAGTTAAAGATTTCACATGTTCTCTTTCATCTGACATCATTGTCCTCGAGTCTTTTAGGCGGAAGCTTGATGATAATTTTTGGTTCCTTGAGACGACATCTAGAGCTCCGATGAACGGCGGCGGACCAAAGAAACCAGAATCTTTGCAACCTCACCTCCTCCACTACTTTCCCCTTTCAGTTTTTGTCTGATTAATTTTTGTTGCTTTCCTTTTGTTTCAAATAAAATGAGGCCTTTGGCCCTTGCCTTTAATTAAAAAAAGAAAAAGAAAAAATGGACATTGTGTTCAAATGTATATCAAAACTGGAAAAAGTAGCTAGGTTGCGGGCCCATCTAAGATTCTTCTCCCTGAGCCCACAACATTTTCACAATTGTCTAACCATCAAGCTCCAAATACCCATGGGCCATGACCAACTCAGTCTTCCTCATCTCTGCAGCTAAATCCCGAGCCCTCAGTCACCATTGAAACAGAGGGAAAAGCACTTTCCACTTTCTCCTCAGCTATCGCATCCTCACATTCATCATGTACAGAGCCACATCTTCTCGCCTCAGAGCACTTAAGGTGAGCCGTTCGAGGTTTACATTATTACCCTATATGCATATTCATACAAGTATTCCGAATATGTTTTTCTTAATGTTTTTTTGCTATCTGAAATACATTCTAATGAATCGCTTCTGTATATGTTGTATTGGAACTTTGACTTGTTTGGTTTTAGATCTGATTAGATCAGTAATTGAAATGTATACATGTTTGACCTCAAAGTGCGGAAGTTAGATTATGCATAATTTCTCCATTTGCGTACTTAGTAAATCCTGAAATGTAACTGAGTATTTTCTTCACTTGTTTGAGATGATCACGGGTTGGGATGTTGCTTATTGCTGTACAGCTAGGTGTTAATTGTATTGTGTGTAAATTCACAGAAAGAAGTGATTTTTAATAATAAAGTTTATGTTGTTCGTAGAATTTGGAAAATCAATTGAATTGAGGCTACTTGAGAAAAGAAAATTCAATGGCAAAAGTCCGTGTGTGGCTGGACACCACTGTTATCAAACAAAAACAAATCCGTTGCAGATGCATCCGTTATCTAACAATTAGCTTGATATAGACTAGGTCAAGTTAATTTTTTGAAATGTTTTCTTGAATTTTATTTTTGAAATGGGACTATAGGTTTTGAAAAACGATGCTATTTTAGTTTTTTCCTTGTGAAACTTGAAGTAGGGTATGTACCTTCCATTTTGATGGACCCAAATCGCTTGAAATCGTGAGATATTCCATACTAATTATTAATTGTATGAATCCACAAATTTTCTCAAACACAATCGTTGCTTAAAAATAAAAGTATGAATAAAAATTTAATTGCATATGGAAACTTTATGTAACAGATAGTTTGATTTAGACTATGACTAGTTACTTTATCAGTTAATTTTTGAACATGATGCAATTTTAGTTTTTTTTTTCCTTGTGAAACTTAAAGTATAGTGTATGCTTTCCATATTGATGGACCCAACCTCTCTTGAAATCCTAAGATGCCCCCAAATTATGATTAATTGTGTGATTCCATAGGTATTTTGGGGTAAGCTCTTGTTATTCGCTTATGGTATCATTCTATGTTCTGAATGTTGAAAACTATGATAGGTTCGCGGAAGCAATAGGATCTTGGCAAGATTTTTATGTTCAACTGCTGTTGCAACCAAGCCATCAGGGGGCCTCTTTAGTTGGTTAACTGGTGGTGGGTCAGATTCATTACCCCCTCTGGATTTCCCCCTCAAGGATGTTCAGCTCCCTCCACCATTACCTGATTATGTTGAACCTGGAAAGACCAAGATAACAACTCTCACAAATGGTCTCAAAATAGCATCAGAAATATCAGCAGTAAGACCCATTTTAACATTCTTTTCTGGAATAAGTATCGAGTTAATTGTTTCAGTGAATCTTAATAGGTTCCAATTTATTGAGTTCAGAGCCCTGCTGCCTCTATTGGTTTATACGTCGATTGTGGCTCAATTTATGAAACACCAGCTTCATATGGAGCCACACACCTCCTGGAACGCATGGCCTTCAAAAGCACATTAAACCGAAGCCACTTACGTATTGTACGGGAAGTTGAAGCAATTGGTGGTAATGTAACTGCTGCTGCCTCACGAGAGCATTTGATATACACTTACGATGCTTTGAAAACATATGTTCCTCAAATGGTGGAGCTGCTTGTTGACTCTGTTAGAAATCCAGCATTTTTAGATTGGGAAGTTAGCGAACAGGTTTCCTTCTTATCTGTTTCCTTCTTGGGTTGTCCTTGAAATACAATGAAACTATTTCTTTGTGTTGGATTGCGGGTAATAATATCCTACATATGTAGCTTGAGAAGGTTAAATCGGAGATTGATGAGTACACCAAAAACCCACAACACTTGCTTCTGGAGGCAGTTCACTCTGCCGGTTATTCTGGTCCGTACGGGAATTCTCTTGCAGCCACAGAAGCCACAGTGAACAGGTTGAACAGCACTGTATTGGAAGAGTTTGTAGCTGTGAGTGTCAAAAGAATTGTTCTCCTTTTTCAGCCACCCTGTTTTGGATCCCACGTTTTATTACTCTTTTTTTTAATGATAAGTATTATGGATGTCGACTTTTTACTACTTTTATAGAGCAATTTTCATATTTTGATGCCTTCTTATTCTTACAGGAGAATTATACTGCTCCTCGTATTGTTCTTGCTGCATCAGGTGTTGAACATGAAGAATTGTTAAAAGTTGCAGAGCCTCTTTTATCGGACTTACCTAAGGTGCCCTGCTCTGAGGAGCCAACACCTGTGTATGTAGGAGGTGATTACCGCCGCCAAGCTGATTCAGGGGTGTGTCCTTGAAATCCTTCCCCTTCCCTCTTCCCTCTCTCTGTACATGTGTTGATTCGACAACTAACATGGTTTTATGTATTTCTCTAAAAGCAGATGACTCATTTTGCACTTGCTTTTGAAGTTCCTGGTGGCTGGCTAAAGGAAAAGGATGCAATGACTTTAACTGTTCTTCAGGTATTTAATTTTCATGCAACTATTGAATTATTGTTTAAGATTTCCCTTCTGGTGTCGGTTCTTCAAGAAATTCATAGTCAAATGTGTTAATGGACTTGCTTAAGAATGTCAAGTAATTTAGAATATCAATGGAGAAGGAAAAACATTTTTAGGCTGTTGTTTGATAATGAAAAAGATAGCAAGTAGTTGTTACTTCCCATCAAAAAAGCTTTTACAGGTAATCCGCTGACACTCTTATGCCCGAAAGTATTTTACTACAACTTTTCTACTCCGAGATGCACAAAAAATAATGTCAACTTTTACCTCCTCTCACTATACTTTTGGAAGTCAACCAAATATCATTTGAAGTCTTACTCTTCCGACAAAAAAACAATAATAGGAGATGGATGGGGTCTAAGCTTGAAGTATTAATTATGACTTCCCTAATAGACCATTATTAAGAGATCTTTGCATGATTTCAAAGTACAATACATCTATACATGCAGTTAATTGGATGCCTCATGGGCTAAAAACTAGTCTAACATGCATTACCCGGTTCCTACGTTGGTGGTAGCAGGCACCTGTGGAATTAGTCGAGGGGCACAAAAGCTGTCCCGAACACCACAGTTGTGTTTAAAAAAAGTTAAACATGTTTATTGGTTATCCAATGTATAAAAGGTGATACATGTTCGGACTTCGGAGATTGTTGAAGTTTAGTTTCTTGCATCTTCTAATTTGAGACAAGAAAGTATGTACTTCTATATCTGGTAAGTGTTTTATATAGTAGGGTTTTATAGTAATTTCCTGAAATCTAGAGGATCTACAGGTTGCTGGATATTTCCAGAAGGAGGGGATTTTGGAGATATATGGAGAACATTGTAGTTTGTCCTAATGTTGTCACATTAGTGTCTTTGAAGTTTATTTGGAAATAATTTTGGTCTTCTAGTTAGTAATATTTGCTTACTCATTGGTGTATGGGACTGTTTCAGAGGCCACTTAGGTCTTAAACACTACTGTAGCTTCCAATATTCATCTAAGTGAAATTGTTTGAAGTAATGTGCTTTCTTTAGATTGTGTAATGCGATACTAAAGTAATGGTGGGTTTGCCCAAGGGACACAGAAGTGATCTCTAGAGTTTCTTTCTTCCATTCTTTCTGTTGTTGCTGATGATGAACCATCTTTTAAGCTTAACCAACAACCAAGCTGTTATCCATCAAGGAAAGCTCCAGACAAAATTTGGTCCTCATAAGAAAAATCCATGTCATATTTATCCCGAATCTGTGGTAAGATAAATCCTAGAAACACCACAAACATTTGAATACAACAATAAAGTGGAAAAAATGATTTGTGTTTGAAATCAAACAATACATGGTTGCACTTCAATAAACCTTTCTTTTAAAAATATTAATCAAGTCACCCGTATAATAAACTAGAAGGTGTGGCCTAGGTCAATGAAGTGTGTTGAGAAACATAAGATCTCAGGCTTAAATCCTAGGCAAAAACACTAGGATATTTCGTCCTATATGTCCAAGCTTTGATGGAAAGAGTTATCCAGTACCTGTATTTGTGGGAGGTAGCAGGTACTCCTTGGAATTAGACCATCTTCAACCTTACTCTATTTTACTCTCCATTCTCTATATTTTTTTTATTTTTTTTGATAACCGAGAAATCGGTCATAACCCGCCCTCTTCTAAACTAGGTGGATAATGGGCCTGCCCCTCTACCCTTCTCCACTTAAATACCATACTACGCTTTGCGTGGTGTGAGGCTTGAACCTGCAACCTAAGCCACAAATCCTCCACCTTTTGCCACTCGAGCTAGGCCTTGGGGGCCTCTCCATTCTCTATATTTGGAGAGTAAACTAGAGAATGTCTTCTCCAAGCACTCTCTATTTTACCCTCTACTCTCTAATTATAGAGAGTTGAATTGTAATTCTCCAAATTTGGAGAACTACTATTAATACCGTCTATTTCACTTTTTGAATATTATATTATTATTTCTAGGGAAAAGGGTCAAAAATACCCCTCAACTTTGTTTTATTAGTTGACTATACCCCCGCCGTTAAAACAAAGTTGTTTATACCCTCGCCGTCACTAATTTCACCATTTATACCCCTCAACTAACGGAAATCCCCAAATCAACACAAATTACCCGATTTTAAAAAAATAACCCACCACCCCAATATAATGCAAACCCTAACCCGACCCAACTAACTTAATTCAAACCTACTTCACCTTAATCTCTAAAACAAAAGTCAGGAACTCAATCTTCCTCATCGTTGTCCCTCACTGCCGTCTCCTTTGGGTCAACAATGAAGAACCCAAAGCTTCTCTCACCGCTGCTAATTTGCGTAAACAACGAAGAGTCCAATAACCTCTCAAATTAGCCACAAATCACGATTTCTGCAACCTCATCCTCAAGGGAACCGGTTTTTGGTTGTGACGTCTCGTTAGCTTTTTAACAAGAGATGAAAATGATCAAGCAAAAGCTAAAAATTCTTCCGATTACTTGACATGTGGTCTCCAAATCGGCTCTTGACAGTTGCATCATCTTTCCATATTCCTAATCCAAAAGAAGCATTTTTATTATGTTTAGACCATGACTAAAACCTGCTAGAATTGCTCCCTGTTAACCAGAACTAGAAAAACAAAACACTACCTCACTCACCAGGAAAAATAGGAATTGAATAAATGAAAGGCTTCATGGTTAGATTGAAAAACATTATCTGAACATTGGCCAGTCGGAATTGCATTGAATCGGCGTAAAAACTCTCTTTTTACTGAGTTCTATTACTATATGTTGAGATGGGTTTGATGATGACGAAGAATAAACACCTTTGAGGCAGAGGACATAATATGAAGTTTTATTGTTTTCTTGTGAATTAGCTGAGAATATAAATGCCCCATGAATTGATTTAGAAACAGGGGTTCAAATCGATTTGCGCCGGTTTGTCGGAATCGAAGAAAGAACAGAATGAGAACGAAGAGAGTTACCCTTCAATTGCTTGACAACTTGTTTGAGGCTGACGATTTCGATTATCATGTGAACTTTTTGATGGAGTAAGAAAAAGCCATTGTTATAGTTCTAAGCTTTTTCTTTGATATGTGCACAAGTTGAAGAGAGAAGAGAAGAGAGGGGATTGTGTTATTAGTCGACGGGTTATACCATAGAGGGGTCAGAATATTGGGTTTAAAATGGGAATGGGTCTTTTTAAAAAAAATCGGTTTAATTTGTGTTGATATGGGGATTTTCGTTAGTTGAGGGGTATAAATGGTGAAATTAGTGACGGCGAGGGTATAAATAACTTTGTTTTAACGGCAGGGGTATAGTCAGCTAATAAAACAAAGTTGAGGGGTATTTTTGACTTTTTCCCTTATTTCTATTATTTTGTAATTAAATATATTATTTTTCATATAAGGATATTAATTAAATTTTTAATATTCATAATTCTTTTTAAATGTAATATAACATTTTTAAAAAAAGATTATTTAATATATACTACTTTCATCCCAAATTCATAATATCTCAAATATTTTTTTATTTTTTTTCACTTTAAGTGTACATAATTTAATATAATTATTATTTTTCACCATGAAGAATGCACAAAATTTAAACGATAAAATGAAAATTTTAATTTAAAAATACAAAACATAATAATTAAATACAAGATAACAATACAATACATACATAACATAATAATTTTAAAAATCACAATAATAATTTAATAATCTGGTAGGTCATTTTCAAATTTAACAATATTCGAAACAAAAATTAATGTATGATCCCGAGAAATTGTGGTTGTGATTGTTGTTGTGCTTGTTGATTTCTTTTTTCAATTATTCGTAGTTCTTTAGAAATTTAGAATAAAATACAAATCTATATTATATAAAAAATTTGAAAAATCAAATTAAACTTTATATTACATGAAAATTATATAGGGTGATTATTTGGAAAAGAAAGAAATGATTTAAAATAAAAATAATAATATAATTTTGAGGAGAGAGAAGGGGATTCTTTTTTAGAAAGTAAAATAGAGAATTGGGTAACTGGTTGTCTGAAAAATAGAGAACTCTATATTTGGAGTGTAAAATAGAGGATTGGGTTAGAGATGCCCTTAGTCAAGGTGTGCACAAGCTTACTGACACCATAATTATCAAAAGAACAAAGTTGTAAAGAACATATGCATGTAAGTTTTCAGTAAAAATGAGAGGATTTATGCATGTATGATTTACGTCTGTCTATAGTTTTGACAAATTCTTCGAAAGGTTATTACTTGTTGTTTATATAGTAGTCAGCAATTTGGGGACTTCATTCATTAAGAGATATTATGAGCTTGAATTTGATGTACAACAAAAACCTTGCATTGCACTTCTATGATTATTTGGAGTATCCATCTATGTGATAGTTTAGTGTTTGTGGTGGGATGTGGTCTTGGATGGTCATATTTATTGTGGATTTAACAGATGCTTATGGGCGGAGGTGGATCTTTCTCAGCTGGCGGTCCTGGAAAAGGGATGTATTCTAGACTATGTAAGTTGTCCATATATTTGGTACTTAATATATGGCACTTCAGGATAAGCAGTTTCATTTGACAAACACAATTTATGTAGAAACTCTTTTCGTTCTGTTAACAATCTAGATACAGTCAATTAAATGAGCCTTGTGATATTCATGTGGATTTGTACTGCTTACCAGAGGCTATTTCCCTCCTTAAAGTTGGATTTGCATGTTTGATATTACTCTTTCATATGAAACAATAGTTATTCCTCTTGTTCTTCTCATCTGTCTACTAATGTAATTATGATACAATTATGAGCAGATCTCCGTGTCTTGAATGCATACCCGCAGATCCATGCCTTTTCCGCATTCAGCAGTATTTATAATAACACTGGACTATTTGGAATTCAAGCAGCCACAGTAAGATACCTACTTTGATTTTTTCGTTATGGTTTAGCTATCCCAAACTTTATTTTTATGTAACGGTCAACTGGCTAATCCTTTATCTGTCTTAATATTATCTATTTTATCTGGTATTTTCACAATGTCTCTCAATCTTATACTTCAAATTTGTTTGAGATTATTTTTCTCTTTCCTTTTTCTTTTATTTCATAGCTATTATCTAAATCTCTAGTATTGATGCTTTATTTGAGTGTCTAGATGTGCTTATACATGTCTTCATAATGTGAACCTTATCATTTATGTTTGCTTATCCTCCTTACAACTAACAATATACAGCAACCTCTCAATGAGATCTGGATACTTGAATTGATGCTTGCAAAAATACATTTGAACTTGCTAAAATCTGGCAACTAATAGAGACATACTATACCACTATTCATTCCTTGTCTGAGACTCTGAGTACATTATCTATCTTCTCCCATTTTAAACTTGTTTTTCTGCCTTTGCTTGAGGTAACATGTTTTCGAAATAAACCTTTTGGGATGCAAGTTATGAAAAGTATGTTCTTTTTTTAATTTAAATATCTCTGTTTTCTTGCAGGAATCAAGTTCTTGCTTTTTTTTTTTTCATTTTATTTCTAGTTCCAGTTATTCCTACCAGTAATCTAAGCCACATGAGAATGTTCTCCATTAGCAGTAGGTCAGTATCATTAACTGTAAGTGTTGGTGAGCCTTCTAGATTGCTCATGATCAGTCTTTGGAACCCGCATTTCACAATTTAAGAGATCATGATCATTTCACAATTTAAGAGATCATGATCATTTCACTTATTCTTTTGCTGGGTAATCTCGTGAGTGTTCTTATTTTGGTATGCATGGAAATGATGGTGCATTGCAGAAACTGTCGGGCTGGAAAACAATATGCATGCCTGGATAGGTGGTAGTTCGCGCTACAAGAGGAGTGTAGGATTTCAGATAAAGTAATTTCATGGTCATTATACGAACATAGAAATTAAAAGGGAATTATTTTCCAAACTATTGTCGTCTTTAGTCAAAAGAAGGGCTATGTTGGCAGGGTCATTCTCAGAAATTCTTCGCAATTCAGTTTAACATTGTAGTAAGTTATAAAAGAAAAAGAAACTATTGTAAGTTTCCATAAGTAAAGTAATATGCATGTGATTGACTTTCCCATGTCTCAGGTTGCAAATTCCCAAAAACTAGTATATATGTTTTCCTTGTATGAACCAAACTGCGCATAGCATCCTTTTCCTTTGGGGAATAAATAAAAATCTTGTTGCTCTGGATCTTGTTATTAATGTAATGAGTGACATTCCGTTGCATATGTCAAGAAAAGTTCATTCTGTGAAGCACTTCCAGATTTTTGCATGTTATTTGTTCACGATAAGTAGACTTCCTAAATTAAAAGCTTAATTGTTGTCTCTTTCTGGGTATTTTCTTCAGACCTCAGATTTTGCACCAAGAGCTATTGGAGTAGCGGTTAAAGAGCTTACTGCAGTTGCAAACCCTGGCGAAGGTTTGACAAATAACTTGGAATCCTTGAATTTATGTGTAATTTTTCGTCTGTTTTCCTTAATTCTCATGAGAACATGTTTTACTTGACTAATATGCTAATTCAGTAATGCTATCTGCATTAAACTGTTACTGACTGTTTTGCTGCCCTTGCCCTGTTTGTTTTACTCGTTTCATGCAGTTGACATGGTACAGCTAGACCGTGCAAAACAGTCAACGAAGTCTGCTATTCTGATGAACCTGGAATCTCATGTATGTGATAGTTGGTTGATCTTTTAGATATCATTTGCTAGATGTTGAAGATATCTATCCATAAGTGCATATCTGTTATGTACTTATCGCTTATCTCTAATTTGTAGATGGTTGCATCCGAAGATATTGGGAGACAACTTTTGACATACGGAGAGAGGTATGCCCTTGTTTCTTGTTAGAATGGGTAAAAGTTTCACATTGGTTGGGGAATGGACTGGTGGTCTCCTTATATGGACTTGGGCAATCCTCCTCTCTTGAGCTAGCTTTTGAGGTTGAGTTAGGCTAGGTGCCATATCTTTACATGGTAGCAGAGTGTTAGAGTGGGTAAAAGTTCCACATTGGTTGGTGTATGGACTGTTGGTCTCCTCTTTATATGGAGTTGGGCAATCCTTCCTTCTTGAGCTAGCTTTTGAGTTAGGGTCAAGTGCCATATCTTTACATTTCTGATGTTAGCTTTAGAGACTTAATTATTAGAAAAGATTACCAACAACAACATATCCAGTATTAGGGATGGCAAAAGCAAACCCAATCTGCCAACCTATTCAAGTTTAACCCGCCATTTATTATCTCAACTCATTACAACCCATTAAAAATTGAGTTGATATGTAGCTCAAATTGATTCATGAGAAATCTTGTCAAAATATTTTTTAAAAATATGTTATAGGTAGCCATAATAAAGAATAATAATAATTTTATTAGGTATTAGAATTTATAAAAGAACAAATACAACAATTAAAACTTAGTATGAATTGGGCGGGTTGGGTTATGACTAAGTGTAGGAATGGCCGTCTCGGACCGAACCGGAATTCCATGGTCCTCCCCCCCCCGAACCCCGGCATTATTTTTTAAAACTTGATTGTTTATAATTGAAAAAATTTCAAAATATATAACTTATTTTATATTTCTTTTAAAAGTATAACTTAATAAGTTAAGACATTTTTTAAAGTTTAAATTTCAACTTTTAAACTCTTAAAGTTCAAATTTCAAATTCTTAAGTTTTAAAAGTTTAAATTTAAAATTTTCAAAACTATAACTAACTTAGTTACCTAAGTTTGAATCTTTTTAAACTATATCAAACTTTCAATTTTCAAACTTTTTTAATTCCAAATTGTAACTTGAAACATTTGAAAATTGAAATATAAAAAAGACTTGTATTAAATTGAAGACAATAATTAAAATTTTTTTAAGGCGAATAGCCTATAATTTTATTCTACCAGGTTCTTCATTACGTACTACTTCATTTATTCTATCAGAATTACACAAGTCATACAATTTCTAGCTGCAACTTTGATGATATCTTTAACTATTGTCAAACTAGGTAATTTGTGAGCTTGAAGATCTGAATTTAAATGTATTTTTTCAACTATTCGTGATGCACCTGTTTCTTTGTACAAAGTTGTGTTGAATGAACAAACAGATAAATAAATTTGAGGAATATGAATTTTTTATTTTTTATTTTATTTTTCAATCATTGACTTAATGGACTCTTTAAACCTTGGAATACTTTTGAATTTTAAAATTTTATTAGAAATGACACAAATATTTGGTAAAACTAAACAAATAGTTGGATAATAAAGTCTAGATATTTGTTTTGTAGCTAAATAAATTATTTTGTACTATAATCCATATTTGAAGTATGAGTATTTCAAACTATTTGTAAAAGTTTTCTATATTCATAAGCAACTTTAAGCATTTTATATAAAGAATTTCATTTAGTAGACATTGTTTTTGAAATTTTTCTAGGGGGAAGATTAAATTCACGACAATGGTTTTCAAAATCTTACGTCTAGCTTTTTCTTGATTTAAAAATAAAATCCTTTTTGAGCAGTTTTCTAGTGTTTGGATTAGTTTAAAACAAGTGCTTAGTTTTAAGCTAAAATGACAAAAATAAGCCAAAAGCCGAAAGTTAGAATTTCTAACTTTTTTTTTTGAGAAGGAAGTGATCAAACAAAGGGCAAATAGTTAGAATTTCTAACTTACGACTTTTGGCTTATAAGAAAAAATTGAAAAGCCAATCCAAAAAGGCTCTTGCCTCATAGTCACTTCACCATCTCATCTCTTTGTTCTATTATATTTCAGTATTTGACTAGACATAGAGTCTATGGTCATATTTTGATTCTTTACGTTATTTTAGTGATAGCTGAATAATTTTAAAGTACCAATTGAAGAACTAGATTTATAGATGAGACATATCATATTAGAATTTAAAAACTGAATTATGTATATATATGAAGCAATCAAATTTTTTGGAGTGGGTCAATATCTTGAATCGTCCTAAAATGAAGAGTATTATATGTATCAGATACCATATTATTTGTTGTTGCTACTGTTCTTTTCTTCACTATTTTCTACTTTGCTTCTTCACTATTGTATTTCCTTTTCATACTGTTTTTGACATGCTTTACTTGAGCCAAGGGTCGATTGAAAACAACCTCTCTACCTTATTTATAAGGTAGGGTAAGGCTGTGTACACGCCACCCTCCCTAGACTTCACTTTATTTTCCTAAAGAAACTAGTATTGTCCTCCCTAGACTCCACTTATGGAATTACAGTGGGTATGTTGTTATTGTTGGAAGGGAGTGTATTATGAAAGTAGATCTAGGTCAAGAGAGAATAGGCTTCTTGAGGATCCGCTGGAGCCGGATTAAGAAATTCAACCCATGTTGTGGTGGCAAACAAACGTGTTAGGTTGTATTTGGATGGGTTGAAATTTGACGACTTCAAAAGCTAATAACTGGGTTCAAAATTTAAAATTTGTACATATTTAGTGAATTTCATAACACAAATACTAGGTGTAGGACAAACCTATTGTGATTAGCCGAACCTGTATGCTGCCTTCTAGATCCGCCCCCGGTTGAAAATGGGTTCAACAGGAAAAAGAGTCTTAACCCGAACTACCCATAATTACACAGATCAGAAGTGGGTTTGGTCAAACCCATATATTTAATACAGGAGGACATAACATGTTTGAGGGTTAGGGCAAAATCAATTAAATCGGACTTGGTCATACTCGCCATTGGCTTCATGAGAAATGACAAGCTCAAACAGAATTTTGAGCGCTGTTCAGAGTTACAAATTGTCAAATTCTGTGTACATGCAAGCATCAGACTACTACCTAGTGCACAATCCTGATGTAAACATGACATTCTGGATTATGATCACAAATGCATTCGCCTTTTAATTTCACATCTGGCAATAATTCGATTTTCATTAAGTGTGGCAAATCTATACACCTCAGAAATAAGGTGCCGATGGCTGGCAGAGCCTCTGGGTCAAGGTCACGAGAGATTATTATTATTATTATTATACAATTGCAACACCGCACTAGAATCCCACATGAATTGCTGCAATGGTTCAAGCATAATAGGGTTGGATATTTGCTTAGGCCAAGATAAAAAAATACTGTATTTTTCTCTTATTCTCACCCCCCCCCTCCCCCCCCCACACACACACCCCGAAACCACCCAATTTCTTTTCAACAAAAAACTTCTGAGGATCCGTGGTTCTAAATTGTTTTTTTTTTCCCCTTTGCCCTGTTTTGCTTCTGGATCTTCAGGAAACCAGTGGAGCATTTCCTGAAAGCCATTGATGCAATTTCAGCAAATGATATTGCTTCTGTAGCACAAAAGCTTATTTCTTCTCCCTTGACAATGGCATCCTATGGAGACGGTGATTCCTTTCACTAATTATTTTTCTGCCCTTCCCTATTTTTTTGTTTTGTTCGGGGTAGTTTTCTCATTTGCTTTCTGAATGGCAGTTCTTTCACTCCCCACATACGACGTGGTTAGCAGCAGGTTTCATTCCAAATAAAATATTTTTAACTTGGGAATTTAGAGCTTCGCTGTTGCCTCAATTTGTGGAAAATAAGGAAATGCACAAGCTATAGATAAATTAGCCATCTGCCAAGCTTTTGGTGAGCAGCTTTTTGGCACAATTTATTCTTTGGTGTACCTTTTGTAAGTTATTCAGCACTTTATTCTTGATTCATGTGATAATACTCTTTTATTTGAAATGCTAATAAATGCGACTTTAAAGCTGAAGGCCTAAAGCTAAAGGTGGAAATAATAAA
Organism: Solanum acaule; assembly: GCA_036250505.1. Classification (NCBI taxonomy): domain Eukaryota; kingdom Viridiplantae; phylum Streptophyta; class Magnoliopsida; order Solanales; family Solanaceae; genus Solanum; species Solanum acaule. The sequence goes on along the minus strand of JAJOOR010014262.1, from coordinate 4,529 downwards.
ATTTGTAAGTCACCAGAGTTCCCTGGTCAGCAGTTCTGTATTATCTAGATGCACAAGTGATGAAATATGCTGGTTGAGGGTTAGTGACTAAATATCAGATGTCGTTGCACAAGTGATGAAATTTGCTGCTTCTAACAAGTGAAGAGCTATTGCAACCACCAACTTCTTTTTCTTAGTTTAATCGAACTGGCTGCATGTTTCTGGGTTGCTTTGCAAGTTGTCATGACATTTTTGAAGGATTAGGTTTTCAACCTCACCGTTCCTTTTGTGGGAATACAATATGAGATGAAGAGTTTCAAAGAAACTTTCTTCCTCGAAAAGATTTAGAATTAAGGCAAGTAATGAGAAATATGAAAATAAGAGGTTTTATTTGTAAAATGATAGCAATAGCAACAAAAAGTATGGTGATGACACCCTACTCACTCGTATAGGTCCTGTTTGAATATGATTTGAAAGCAAATTAATTAAAAGTTAAGAGTGTTGTTTGGACATATAATTAGACAACTTCGTTCTTTTATGACTATGAAAATCCAATAAGTTATGAAAACTATCAAAATTTTCTCAATTCATATATGATCTTAGCAAATTATAGTTCTAAACAAGCTATCAAATATCCCAAGGTACCATAGTCCACGTTGATAACTAGCTTACAACATATTGTTGTTATAAATAAATATTTGTGATTACAATTTTTTAAATACACAATATTATCGAAGGAAGAAATAAGCGTCTACGTGCATGATCGACAGCCTCCTTCGGAGATTGCTCCGCCACCCTCATTACAACTATAAACACTACAACCCCAACAGACCTTGCTTTGAACATCTGCAAGTACAAAGATTGGAGACAAACCATCGTTGGAACCTGAAAAACCTCCCCTCAAGTCACTATCACAATACCCCACTCTACCAAGCACAAACCATACCAAAACAATATCACAACCACAATCCCTGCAGATTCAATACACAGAAACTACAAACAAGCAAGCAGCACCAAATTATACGTTGGCGTTGTTGAAATAAAGGGAGAATGTAGTTGGCCTTGTTGAAAACAGACATGTTTTAATAAAACTAACCTTGCTAGAGGATAACATAATAATGCTTTCACTTTTTGTTAATATGTATATTTATTGCCGCTAAAATCCATTTTTGTTGTAGTGTTTCTCTCCATCTCTTTCTCTTCTACTCTCTCTCCTCTCTCCTCTCTCCTCTTTCTTCCCTCTCTCTCTGATCTCTCTCCCTCTTTGTATTTTCATGTTTCTCCCTCGTATTTTGTATTTTCACCTCTCTCTCCCCCTCTTTATATTTTGTATTTTCACCTTTCTTCATTTTTGTTTTTGTATTTTTCGCCTCTCCTTCTCCCCCTTTTTGTGTATTTTCACCTCCCTCCCTCTTTATATTTTTTATTCTCACCTCTCTTTGTATCTTGTATTTCTTCCATTCTCTCTTTGTATTTATATATTTTTGAGGTATTTTGCGAATATATTTATTGTATTTGATCATATGTCCATTTCTTCTCCCCCCCATCCCCTCTCTATATTCTATATTACCATCTCTCTTTGTATTTTTATATTTTTGAGGTGTCATGCGATTGTATTTGTTGTATTGATATGTGCTTTTAGGTTGTATTCTCTCTCTTGACCCTTTCTCTCTGCATTTATATATTTTTTGAGGTCTCAGAAAACTATATTTATTATATTTATATGTGCATTTAGGTTGAATCCGTTCTCTCCCCCACCTCTCTCTTTGTATTTCTATATTTTTGAGATGTCAAGCAACTGTATTTGTATCTGCTTAAAGTTGTATTATGTATTTCCACCTCTCTCACTCTTATATATACTACTTGTATTCATTTGCTCTTATATCATTATATTTGTATATCAATTCACTCTTATATTACTTGTATTCATATACCCCTGTATTACTAGTATTCATTCATTCTCTTAGTATCATTTATATTCATTCGTTCTTGTATCACTTATATTAAAAAATCTCGTACCACTTGTATTCATTCTGTCTTGTATCCCTTGTATTCATTCACTTTTGTATCACTTGTATTTATTTGCACGTGGAAAGGTGTATCGAAAAGAAGAAAGAAAAAAGGCTAAAGAGGAAAAACATATATAATTGATACAAACGCAAAACAAAATATAATTACCCTGTGCACACCCAAAGGGTAGTGGCTGCGGGTTTCCCTTGTCTTCAAAAAAAAAAAAGGCTATAGAGGAAGAGGGAGAGGGAGTGAATACGAAATTGACAAAAACACGAATAAAATACAAGAAAAAATGCTCTAGGGAGAGGAAAAGAGAGCAAATATACAATTAATACAAACACGCATGCAAAGCAAAATACTAGATTTTTTTTTGCTAAAAATAGAGAGAGGGAGAGAGAAGAGGAGGAGCGAGGCAAGAAAAGGAGAGAGAGGTTGGTAGAGATAAGAGAGATGTTAGAAAAAGTGAAGTGTAGTTATAGTATCTACTTTTTTAAAAGTGTAGGTTTATACAAAAACGACATAGCACATTGGTGTAGTCTCTAAGGGCTTATAAGCGCTCCACTCGGAGCGAAGCCACTAACTATGTAACTTTCTCATAAATAAGATAAGAAGAGAAACTCTGCTCCCACAATATAATATAATGGTTGAATATCATATGTCCTACTCCATATTTTAACTAGTGCTTTTGGTTCACGCCGGCTCTTGTCACAACCAAACAAGGCCCATTGAGAACCCTTACATGGATATCCTTCGTTGTAAACTTGTAATTATGATATTTATACAAGATTATTAAACTCTTTTAAGCTTTATCTCTTATACTAGAAAATTAGCAAAAACAAATTATATAGACAACAGTAAGGCTTTTAAGCTTGAGGAGTTTGATGAATGAATGGAAAAAAAGTGCAACTATTCAAACTGAGCTGATTTTCTTTCCAATTAAGTGGTACGTAAAAGGAATTATCATTTTACTATAGGATCTTGAAAAGTTGGCCATATGTCTTGATAATAAGTCCCATTTTCTGAAGGAATAATCATGCAATTAGATGAGATGAAGTGATTCATATTGCTTCATTTTAATTAATTACAAGAAAGGCATAGCTTGTGGGAACAAAAAGATGTAGTCACCAAAAAGCCAATGCCAAATATTAGATGGACCTAACTCCATGCTACGTACGTACCACTCTCTCTCTCTAACAAGTTGTTACCCTATTCTATTGTATTTTTGGTTTAAATACAATTTTTGTTTTGATTGTTACTTAAATTTAACTTATTATATCATTAAATTCATCATTAGATAACGATGAAAAGTCTCATTAACGCCTGATTTAATGTGAGCGCATTGTTACCTTACATTTTATTTTCTCATTTTATCTTTACTTATTTACTTATATATATCCTATTTTAGCCTTTACCCTACCTTTTTTTTTCTTTTTATAATAGCCTTACCTGTTACTTTTCTTATAGGTTTATCCTTCAAATTATTGGCGTGAGATATTATATATGTAACAACGAAAAAATGATACAATCTATCCAAATTAATATTATATTTATTGAAATAATAGTACATTACAATACAGTAAGATATCATAGAATAATGAAACAAGTAACAACTCTCTAAACAAAGTGTAAATCTCTATATATAAGAAAAAAAAGTTGAGAGTCATACCCAACACATATGACTACACTCCCCTTTTGTTTCAATGTAATGTAATTCCTATCTTCTACGCTACCTACTTTCATCCTTTGTTTTTTTTTTGTGGACAAGGAGAATAATGAGTAAAATCTTTCAACTTTGTCCTTTTGTTGCTCCTTCCTATAACGTATTGGTTTGTCTCACCCTATTAGACTTGAAAATAAATACTCTTTTTCCTTTTATCACTCACACTCTTTATCCTTTCTTGCTTAGGCTTTATCTAACCAAATATTATTTGTTTATTCCTCTTCCTTGTTTTTTGCCTCAAATCATGAACAAAAAGGACAAGAATTAATGTGTCTAGCAAAGAAAGATCAAAACTAAAGTGATAGATTTCAATAATTTGTACGAGTTTAACGACAAATTTTAGTCATCCAATATAAAAAGAATATGTTTCTCTTTTTATATAATATATTCTTTAATTCATATGAAGTAACACAATAAATGAGCATGCATGAAATGTCTTAGATCATGAAAATATAAGCAAACATTTTGAATTGTTAACGTACAATATTTTCACCAAAAAGTTACTCTCACCATTCCCCAATATTGATCGTTTTGAAAAATAAAATACTGAGTTCATTTGTTACTTTTTTTCACCCCTTAGTTGTGGTGGTACCCGACTAACCATATGCCATGAAAATATTAACCAAAGCTAAATATGCGGAAGCAATTAACCTAATGTGAGTGATATGCCCAATTAATTATACCTCCAAAAGGAACTATAACACGATTGTTGTTCGGTTACGTTCGATCTCACGAGGAATATGGTTTGGACCCAGGTCAATTGTGGTTATTTATGCTCTTAGTCGTATTATTTCCGTAAGGTGGGGGGGGGGGGGGG